>JAJOZX010006192.1:107500-167500 GCA_023014485.1 Bathynomus jamesi
CACTACAACAATATCCTAGATGCATTGAAGGCAATGACAACTACGATGTTATATACACAGATTTTGCTAAAGCTTTCAACAGATGTGACCATGGTATAATAGCGCATAAAATTAAATATATGGGAATAACAGGCAAAGTGGGAAAATGGATCTACAGCTTCCTCAGAGAACGTCAGCAGGTCGTCAAAATTCAAGGTATATCATCATTTAACACCGAGAAATTTCAGCTCCTGAGATATGGTAGAAAAGAAGAACTTACAGACTGCATATTATGCTCCAGATAGAGAGGAAATTCAGAGAAGCACGAAAGCGATCGATCTCGGGATAATAATGACAGATGATGCGAAATTCGAAACACAAAATCAGATAGCGATAAATAAAGCAAAAAGAGTCACCGGACAGGTACTAAGAACGTTCAAGAGAAGGGACAGGATAGTAATGATTCCCCTGCTAAAAACACTGAAATACCAAAACTTGAATACTGCTCAGTTTTGACGTCACCATATAAAACGGAAGAAACTAATAAACTAGAAGAAACGCAAAGGCATTTCACAGCCAAGATTGATGGCTGCAAAGAACTCAACTTCTGGGAAAGACTACATAAACTAAATCTGTACTCCCTGGAAAGAAGAAGAGAGAGGTACACCATAATCTACATATGGAAAATGATCGAAAAACTGGTACTAAACCTAAAACTAAACCCAATTACTCCATCTTGTTCAAAGACGACGGTGTTTAAAATGCCATCTGAATGAAGCTGGGATATTTACGTGCTCGTATCGTAACAGCAGTTACAAAAATAACCCCTGTCATGCTCCAGAATATGTTCCGCAATGGTGCTGACAAATTCGAACTCTGTAGAGATACTGATGGTGCTCATGTAGAATCATGACGGCAAAATTAGAATCCCTTGAGACTCCAGTTACGACCCCTCCTGCCTCAGTTTCTACTAATAATATAAATAGTACTAATAGCCCTCTCTCTTCCCCTAGTTCCCAACCCTTCGTTCGAGTGCGTAATGGAGCCCCATTGAGGAAACCTAAGACTTGTCTACCAGTAATAATAAACAATAAGTTTTCTGTTTCAGGTTTCGAAGATGCTGATGAACCGGAAATACGACTCGTTGGCGATTCCATTGTTCGAGGGCAGCTTGAGGAATTCTGTGGGAGAAACCCTCGTCGTAGGCGCCGTTACTGCTACCCTGGTGCAAGGGTGGAGGATATAACTAATAGTGTTGACCATTTTACAGACGGTACCTCTGAGGACACAATGTATGTTATTCATGTCGGTACTAATAACGTTTTAAATTCTAGATTGGAAGAACTGCTGGCTAGGTACAGGGACTTACTAGAGCCACTAAAGGAGAAAACTAATAAGATTGTTTCAAAGGTATACTTCCTCGAATTATCCAACGTAACGATTTCTACAGCAAGGCGACCTATATTAACAATAACCTAAAGTCTCTTTGCCAACAGGAAGGAGTGCATTTTGCGAATTTTTGGAACAGTTTCTACGGCAGGAGGGACTTGTTCCTCGGAGATGGACTTCATCTTAATGACTTTGGAGCTGCGCGTTTAGGAAGACTATTTCATAATACTGTCTCTTCTTTTCAGGCTGCCGTAACTCGAACGGTCCCAGCGTAAATTCCACAAATTTCCCCTGCGCTCGCGAAGGTGTCGCAATTACAAACAATTTAAAGGTTATATGATCTATCCTTAAATGCTCGTAGCCTACGAAATAAAATAAACGAATTTTTTTCTTTAATTGCTTGTAAAGACTATGATTTAATTGCGATAAATGAATCGTGGCTTGGCACTGAAACACGTGACTTTGTAGGGGAGTATCAAATTAAAGGTTATAGACTTTTTGTTGAAAACAGAACAGGTAGGCAAGGAGGCGGTGTTATGTTGTATATCAAAGATAATATTGCGAACGTTATAGAAGTAAAGCACACAATTCCAGAACCAATAGATTCGACTATAGCAGAACTTAAATGGTATGGTAGAGTTTGTCCTCTCAGTAAGTCACTCGAAACCAACTAACTCGACTAAAATTCCTAACTTCCAGCACGCAGACTTTTGTAAATTTCGAAATAAATTGTCACAAGTCAACTAGGAAAACGTAATGGGGATCTCCAACGCAAAACTAATGTGGGAATCGATCGAAACAGTATTTAGGACTATAAATGAGGAATGTGTACCGTACAAAATTAAGCGTGCGAAAGTAAATAACAAGCCCTTCTGGTTTACTTCCAGAGTAGGAGACATTATAAAGAGTAGAGATAGGGCTTATAAGCTACATAAGTGCGATAAAGACAATTTGTGGTTACAGAACAACTACATATCTCTAAGGCGTGAAGCAAAAAGTGTAATAAAAAAGTCCAAGCGCGAATTTGAAATCTCCATAGCTCGGACGGTAAAGAAAACCCCAAGCGATTCTTTCAATACGTCAACAATAGAAATCCAGTAAAAAGTGTCTTGGGCCGTTGAAAAATGTTAACGGAGATCTAGTTTCTGAAAACAAGGAAATGGCTAACTTGCTAAACGAATTTTTTACGTCAGTTTTTACTATAGAAGATGTAACGAATATCCCTACGGTCATAGACATAATACCTTTTGATAATGGTAATATTTTGGATAATATCGTGGTTAGTGAAGGGAAGGTAATGCGCTATATTGATAAAATGAAAACTCGTAAATCACCGGGCTGGATTCCATATATCCCATACAACTAAAAGAATTAAAAGATAGCATTGTTTTGCCGCTAGCAAAGATTTTTAATGCGTCTATTTCTGAGGGGTGCGTACCAGAAAATTTCAAGTTCGCAAACGTAAAACCTATCTTTAAGAAAGGCGATAAAGGTGTGGCGGGAAATTATAGGCCAATCAGTTTAACGTCTGTTGTAGGTAAGCTACTGGAATCAATAATTAGGGATCGTACAGTCGAACACTTAGAATTGCATAAACTAGTTAGAAATACTCAGCACGGTTTTAGGGGAAACAAATCTTGCTTAACTAATCTTTTAGAATTTTTCCAAAGCGTGGTTGACGTTTACGATAGTCATCGGGTGGATGATGTAGTGTATTTAGATTTTTAAAAAGCGTTTGACACCGTACCACACAAAAGACTCATTGAAAAAACTAAGGCTCATGGAATCAGGGTGTAGTAATAAATTGGCCAAAAGAGTGGTTGCGAGGTAGGAAACAGAGCGTGGTCGTTGATGGAGCGGAGCGTGTTGGGCTAATGTAGCGAGTGGCGTTCCTCAGGGTTCTGTATTGGGCCCCTTGCTTATTCTTATATAACTTATATTAACGATTTAGATGTCGGCCTAGTCAGTACAGTTTCAAAGTTTGCGGATGACACGAAGCTGGGTGGAGGGCGATTAATGCCGAAGATAGGGGTAAAATCCAGGAAGATCTGAATAAAATCATTGATTGGTCAGTCACATGGCAAATGAGATTTAACGTCGATAATTGCAAAATTTTGCATATAGGTTCGCGTAACGGTAATTTTGCGTATGATATGTCAAGGAAAGATTTAACAAGCGTAGAGCAGGAAAAAGATTTAGGAGTTATAGTCACTGGTGATTTAAAAGTAGCGAAACAAAGTACAGCAGCGGTTAATAAGGCGAACAAGTGTTAGGTTTTATAGCTCGGAATTTTGAGTACAAATCGCGCGATATTATAGTTCCTCTTTTATAAATCATTAGTTAGACCCCATTTGGAGTACGCGGTCCAATTTTGGAATCCGCATATGCGCAAAGATATAGACAAAATCGAAGAGAGTTCAAAGACGAGCAACTAAGATTGATTCCGTCGCTTAGGTCAAAGTCGTACGATGATAGGCTTAAGGAGTTAAAATTGACTACACTCGAGACTAGGAGGCTAAGGGGTGATCTAATCCAGGTTTTTCAAAATTATGAATGGGTTCGATAACGTAGATAGAGATAGCTTTTTCGAAATATCTCAATATAATAGGACTAGAAATAACGGGTGTAAGTTGACAAGTAGAAGGTTTCGAGACAACAGTTGCGAAAACTTTTTTTACGCATAGAATAGTAAATAGGTTGAATAGTTTGCCGGTAGAAGTAATTAGTAGCACGTCTATAAACATGTTTAAAAATCGATTAGACGCATATGTTGATAGAATTGGGTATAGTTTAGGTAGTAAATTAAGGCTTTGTGGTGATAGATCCCACAGCTAACAGAAGTGTTGTGGGATATAGGGAGGCAGATCTTGGGTTAGGGGATACTCTCTGTCCTTACACACCCCATTTAAAGAGATTCCTCTGCCGAGCGGTGCACCCCCATAGTACTGTGAGGTATTGAAAAACTCATGATCTTCACTTGCCCCACAAACACCTTTAAATGGGAGACCCAAAATGGGTGCACACACATTTCTACATTACTGTACAGTCTTTACAGCCACACCTACACTTTTCCTCCTAAGTATATATATTGTAATGTATATGGTTGTAAATTGTGACTTGGTCCGCAAGTGATATGGACCGTGACTTATTTTTGGTTGGCAAGGGACTGGTAGTGATGGATACCGTAATGAAACTGACTGGATTCTTTGAATCTGATATATTTGCATGTCGGTTATAAATAGATATAGAGTGTAACATATTTGTGGATAGTAGTCTATTATGACTTGATCCTCTGGATCCAGAGATTCTATCTTTAGTTTTAAATTGATAATTAATTAGTTTTAAATTGATAATATAATTATTTAGTTTTGTGAAAATTAGTCGTTGCCAATGTACAGGCAGTTTTTACATTGTGGAGCCGCCTCGATGGGCCGAAGTGGCCGCTAGTGTGCCCACTATAAAAATTTCTTATGTTCTTGTGGTTCAGAACCCACGTAAAATTGTAGGTCCCCTCCGCCACCACGGAGGACATGCACAATCCACAATTACGAACACAGTTAGGTAGACCAGCCATGAGTGGATCCTGGGGTCTTTGTTGGTCTGAAACATTATAACATTATTATAACATATGCCTAAGTATTCATTAAATGTATGCCTCCTATTATATTGTTATTGAATTTTACCCTTTTTGCTACGTTTTTACTGAAATAGATAGGGACTTCATAAACACCCTGTATATATACAATAATTTTGCTGAAAGCAAAAATATTTCGAATATGTGAATTTAAGTGAAGTGATAAATGTATTTATGAATAAACTTTGTGAAAGTCCATTCGAACATCTTTTCACCCTACATGCTTTTTTCAGTATAACTTCAGTTTCTTCTCCACCTAAAATCAACTCGTGGAAGGAAGTGTACTCACTTGTAAAGATCTACTTTATTCCAGAGTGTTTCCTTCGGCAATTTCATTCAGTATTTCGCAAGAAGAAACAGAAAAAGGAAATAACTTTCCTATTGCGATGACTTTCCAGAAGTCTGGACGAGTATTTTGTTTTATTCATAGAGCCTATATCTTTACGCTTCAATTTCCGTTCGTACGACGATGCATAATGACCTCTCTTATGTCTCGAGCCCAAGGATGGCATTCCAAGTTCATTTCTATACCTCACCTCAGGCCAGTGCCCGTAGCTCAGTGGGTAACACCGTTTCCCGGAAGCGAAGTGGAAACACGGGGGTTGGTGATTTGACTCCTGATGGTACCGGTATATACTGTAATAATAACACTGGCCAACAAGTATTTTTCATCAAATATAATTATGGGTGGGCTAGGTATGCTGTTGGACGCTGATTCCAAATCTGTTTTCGGTTTCCTCTAGCACATCTAGTATTGGAGATGAGACCGAACATAATATATATAATAAATATTTAGTCATTTAGTCACTGAAGATGGCCCCGGAGCGGACCGAAACGTTTGACCAAAATGTTGAGAGTCGTGTCTCTTGTCTTTATATTCTGCTGAGGATAAGATTCCCGAAAAACTCTTCTATCGTTACTAATAAATATAATATAATATATATAATATAATACTATATATAATATAATATATAATACTAAGTTATATACACACAATATATAATACTTAGTTATATACACACAATATATAATATGGGTCCTTTATATAATATAATAATATATATAATATACATATAACTATATATAATATATGTACCAGTAGTATGACCGCAAAAGGTTAGAGTGCAATGCAATTGCCAATGTTGATCATTGTTGCAAACGGGGGGATGTTGCAAGAAGTTATGCAACAAAGGAGGAGGGTTATGCAACAAGGGGGGTGGGTTATCCTACAAGCTGCAATGAAGGGGAACTACCCCAGCAAGCTGGGGAGTCCACCTGACCTCTTTGGGGGAGAAGCTGGGACGGCCTCAGCCCTCAAAGGGTATACCTAACTTAAGAGAGGGAGAGAAAGGAGGGGTTCTTTGGGGGAGAAGGTGGGACGGCCTCACCCCACAAAGGGAAACCTAACTAAGAAGGATAAAGAATGTGTTCGCCTGGCTCCAACCAGACGCATAATGAGAGTTCATCCGTGCACCCGCTGTCTTATAAAGGTCCTAATCAGCCAGTTGGCTTAATCCGCCAGTTGGGTTAGAAGCTTCTTAGAAGGCGTTAAATGTAGGCTGACCATACGTACCGTTTTGAACGGGACAGTACCGTTTTTTTTTATGGGTTCTGTATGGGTTCTGTCACTGAAGAATAATTGTAAGCTCAATATGTTTATGTACTTACTTTTTCATGAATACAGAATATTACTAACCCCCGTCCCTTTTTTGCCATCCCAATGTCCCCGTTTTTGTCTCAAGGAAATATGGTCAGCCTACGTAAATGGCTTGTTCAGGTCTACATTATTGGGTTGAGTTGCAGTTGCGTTATTTATTTAATTAAAGTATATATTCTTGACAGTGACTTTCCGCCAGTTAGTATATCTGGCAGTTGGCTTAATCCGCGTTGGATTAACCCGCCAGTTGACGTAGAAGACGTAGAAAGCAGGTGTATATATTAATTAACTTTTCAGCTGCCAGATTGCGCTATTCAGATATTCTTGACAGTTGGCTTAGAAATCCGTCCATTCAGTTTAGAAGGCCTAACCAGCCATGTAGTATCCATATAATTAATAATATATCGTTTATATATACAACCAAAACAATTAAATAAACACCATTACATCATTCTGTTTATTTAGACAAATTATTGGAATCAATTTCACGAAATATATAGAAAACAAATTACAATCCTATACAAACGAGGAATATATATATATATATATATATATTATATATATATATAAAGTAAAAAATAAAAAATAATAACATACAAAACGATGCAGTATAACCATCAATATAACAGTCAGGAGAAATATATATATATATATATATATATATATATAAAGTTATATTAAATAATTAAATATATTGAAAATAAAAAAATAATATTAAATATATTGAAAATAAAAAATAATATACAAAACGATGGAGGATACTCATCAACATATTAGTACATGAAAAAAAAATATATATACGCACACAATTATATTAAATAATTAAATATATTGAAATAAAAAAATATGAAATATATTGAAAATAAAAATAATAATATACAAAACGATGGAGTATAATCAATATTAGTACAGAAAAAAAAAAATAATATATATGAGAATAAACTCAGAATGGTTCTCTGAGGTTTTTATGATACACACAGACCGTGCATGGAACAAGGAACTCTTCTTGGATAATTAAATCCACTATAGTCCGAATAAGTAATGGTAAATGAAAAATACCATAGTTTTCTTTTTCAAGATTGCTAGCCCGACGTGGGCAACGGGTCACTCGCAAAGAGGTCCCAAAAATATAGCTTCCCTCACCAGCTATCTGCAAAGCAGATAGGATCCAGCTTTGAGACAGGATCTAGGGTTTAAAGCAGCCTAGCCCAGCTACATTTAGAACCTCAATATAAGCAAAAGACTCGCTGCCTTCACGTCAGATTGAATACGTCAAAGAAAAAGGGGTAACTATTATATTTTTGGCCCAAAACCAAAACTTAAACCTCAACTGGCAGAATCGAGCGTCCACTTTTCAAGACATATAACATGACCGTTTCAAGGTGGGAATGAACTCAGAATGGTTCCCTGAGGTTTTCTATGATACACACAGACCGTGTCCCAAAGCTGGATCCTATCTACTTTGCAGATAGCTGATGAGGGAAGCTATATTTTTGGGACCTCTTTGCGAGTGACCCGTTGCCCACGTCGGGCTAGTATCATGAAAAAGAAAAACAATGGTATTTGTCATTTACCATTACTTATTCGGACTATAGTGGATTTAATTATCCGAGAAGAGTTCCTTGTTCCATGCACGGTCTGTGTGTATCATAATTCAGAGCTGGGCACTTGCGTTCGTTTTTTTTGGGTACTGCGGTACTGCGGTACTACCGTGTTGGTCGGTACCGCGAAAGTACCGGGGGAAATTTGAATGCGGTAGCGGTACTGCTGTACTTTCAGCGATCCTTTGCGGTACTGCGTTATGCGGTACCGGTTTGGTAGTGCGGTAGTAGTACCGCAGTAGCGCAGTACCGCAAAAAAACGCGCAAAAAAACGCAAGTGCCCGCTCTGTATCATATATATATATATATATATATATATATATATATATATATATATATATATATATATATATATATATATACACAATTATATTAAATAATTAAATATATTGAAAATAAATACATCAAAATACATTCGTTCTACTGCGCTTAACTAAAACACTAAACTCGCACGTAATCGAGTCTACAGTCAAATCATTATTGCTTTGCACTACGCAGTAAATACGATTTAACATTATTTCACCGCTCAAGGTGTGCGGGCGCCAATACTCGAAGTAAATGGCCTTCATATCATAAGTACTATTTTTGGCCCACTTTACATTCGGTTGGCAAGTTATCTTTAAACACGGATAGAATACAATCAAAAGCACGCACAAAGAGGGTATCGTTAACACCACATCATTATTAAATACAGTTTATAAACATTACTTTCCAATCGAGGGTTTTTTCTTACCGATCCGAGCTTTTCAGTCGTGAACTCTTCTTCACAACGCATAGCGGCAATTGAAATAATCTTTCAAGTCGTAACGACAGCTGCTCATTATACAGAGGTACAATTCTTCAGGGTGAACAGTGTACGCGAGCTCTGCCCTGTATCGCTCAAGTCCTTTGTACCGAAGTTCATGATATTTCGAAGAGTCTAAATCTTTTAAATAAGCATCCAGCTCTAGACCATTCTCGCCCTGCTCATTCCTACATTCGATAAATCCGTCGAGCAGAGCGGTGTATGCGTATTCAAGAACCGTGTCAAAATAAATCTGATATAAACTTCAGCTTGCGGAATCCGACAATTTCAAACATTCTGTCGAGGATGAATCGGTTTCGCGTAGGGACAAGAACGTTATTATCAGAAGCATTCTTCCACATCAGTCGTATATCAATGCATGGCTGATCGTTATTTATACACAACGTACAAACAACGGCATATGAGGGGGCATCACTAATCTGTTCTCGTCTTGTACCTACACCTGCAGGTATTTTATAAAGGTCCTCACCCCACTTCTCAAAGATCACGAAGACCCTATCGATCTCCTCAACACTTAAACAAATAACATTACGTTTATCGGAGTTTGCTTGTCTACAAATCGTTTCAAGTACATAGTTAATGGCACCAGTTTCACGCTGAACACGCGCAATGATTTCGTCACGGACACATCGTACGTGGCATTGAGAATGCTTCTCAAAGGAAGTTCCATCTTATTCAAGGAGTGCACGTCCAGTGGTTCAAGCTCTTAGATGTCTATGAACATGGCTGGGCGGATCGTCTCGACTGGGGAGCGAGTCACACCATAAGCTGTTGAATCGTGTACGGATTTGTTCTAGCACGAATCATACGAGTAGTTGTGGCCATTATACCAGGGAAATTCCAGACACATGGGTAATTTCAGTTTTAATGTTTTATGCGCACTAGACGTTCTCCACACATTAACAATCCAGTGCACTATTTGAGAGAAACATGTGACCGTATTTATTCTTTTTGTTTAACATTCGATACTCGTCTCTAAATTCTATTAAAAACTCACACAGTCCTTTAGCCACAACCTCACTGCGAACCTCGTCATGATATATATGAATGAATGGTAAAAGTACTTTAGCTTGTCCATGATGACAAGCTTCACAGTGTCAGCCGCAGGGTACATCCACGGTATGATGCAGCATGACATAATACCGCCTGCTACCACTCATCAACACGACTCATTATCCATATCCGTTGCTTCTCTTCTGCACGCGTTGTTTCTTTCACCTCACGGTATATGCACGCTTTTATACAGTTTCGCCCTAAAAAGTAGTCCATTACGTCGTTTGTGCCTCGAAATCCGGCAATACTCTCGCCAGAATATCCATAGAGTATTTGAACATCTTGTTCCTTCGTGCGATTTAATGTAGCCTTAAAATTCTCAAAGGAGGGTGGGGTAGGTCGTCTTTCAGTATTCACCACATCTTCCGACTTTACCGAATACCACTTCATAAACGTCGAACACGCAATATCAAAAGTAGCCATCACTATTTTTTCGTCTACGTGAGAAAATGCACGTCTGAGCTCCAGGGTTTGCAGAGGTCAACGGAGCACGCCAAGTAGAGATATGCCCAGGTAGTAGCAGGAGTCAGATGACCGAGCTCACAGTGGGCGGAGCTTAGGATTGTACACACACACGCACACAAATGAGAAAATTAAACCCTAATTGAAACAAATATACGTAATAAATAAACATATCCTTAACAACACACACACACACACACATATATATATATATATATATATATATATATATATATATATATATATATATATATAAAACAATCAAGGATTATGGTATCCAAAAGGTATCATAGGTACCAGACACCTGGTAACGTTTCCCAAAGGTGTTACAGCATACCTTCGTGCCCTAAGTTCCTTCACACACCCCAGTTTCTGCGCCCGAAAATGTGGGTCCCCACAGTCAGTTCGGGTGGATAGTTGTCCTCATCTTCCAAGCATACTAGATCCTTTAACGACTCAAAGTTAACTACTTGTCGGTTCGCTTGGTTAAACGTGATACCCTTAGCCTCCACGATATATTTCATAGCCTCCCCCACCCTCACCCGTACCCCTAAGTTTTTGGTCTGTGATACAAATGAGTCAGCGTATGCACCATCACCATACTCATCCTTCATCTCGTCAGTTAACTCTCCGAGGAATTCCCCAATAGGAGGCATGTATTCACCCTCCCTCTCTATGAAGAGAGGCGCTATCTGTGTCAGCTTACAGCACCCTCCGCCCAAGAGAGTGCAGTAGTCCCCAAAGCTTGATGCCGGCGTAGGCCGTTGTGAAGCTGGTTACAGGTATATTTGTAACCCGTGAGGTATCTGTGACCAGTTCGGTGATGTTGTACTTTATTATGTAAGCATATCGGGAGCTTTGGCATAATCCCAGACTTCACTATAACTTTGTGTCAAATGAACGTTCCCTTTGCCAGTATTCTGTGCAAATTTTCCCTAAAGACTCTTTAGACACAACTTTGCAGTAAACCGTTTGCCAGGATACTTAACAATTTGGGAACGGTCAAGCTGTATACCTTCACGGGCACGGTAACGCTGAATGTAAACCGTTTTAACATCTTCGGTATCAACTCCTCGCGGATACCCCAATACTTCTACCTTATCCTTAAAAAAAAGTTTATATGTGGCGTGAAAAGGTTGGGTAGCTTCTAAAACCTCCACAGCTCATGTATCTTCAATATTCTTTAGCCATCCCGAACGGCTAGGTCCAGCTCAGGGCTTGTATATCCACCTCTGATCTTACGTTGATTGGTTGTATGATTACAATCCCCGTTGTTCTCCTCTGCGCACTTCACGCACAGGGGAAACATGAGCTTGTGATCTATAACGACGGGTAAGATCGGCATCCATAAATCGCGAGGGGGAAGCACGTCTACGAAAGAGAGTCCAAAGTAGCGCTCACACAAGTTGGGTGAGAACTCCTCAATGGTTGACATGGCGGGGTCCACTAGTTTTTCAAGTGCAAATACGGGGTACGGATTGTTCTTCATCACGTAGGGATATAAAGAACAGAAGTCTAGTGTAGTAATTGAGTTTCACGCCCTCCGTAGGCGAAAGTATAGCTTCAATGGGTTTGTACGCCTCCAAACAAGCTGTCACCGCATTTGAGGGGGTACAACACCATTGAACGTTTGATGCCCTTATTTCTTCACGGTACTGGCCATCTGTTTCCATCCGTGCATCATACTCATGTCCCACACGATCTTGTGAGTGAACTGAGAGCCTATAAGTTGATCTCGGTTATGAGTCTATGCGAGGCTGTCGGCGGAGTATCTTCCATGGAGGTCCCCTGTGACGGCACACTCATGGCGTTAAAGTCGCACCCAGTCTTCTCACCAGTGGTTGGATCCTCACTTCGACCATCAACCCAAAAATCACGACCATTAACCTTAATGTGTACTTCCCCCGTGTTGCGGGTGTGTTTTATGTATACCCCGGTCTGTTGCTGTAAGTTTATGAGCCAGTAAATAGCCTTGTACCCATAACTGCGGGGGTTGTTTCTGTGAATGACGGCTAAGGTGTCTTTAGGCATGAATTTATTCTTGAACACCGTAAAACAAAATGAGGCGATCGTGGTTGCGACTTGCAGCGGATCTCATTTGAAACGGTCTATGTGCATCCTTTTAAAGGCCTGGAAACATACTCTGTGCACGCGCACATCATTCACGCGATAACGTTCACATTCATCAGCTATATTGTATGGACTAGTTTCATTAAAACTGTTGTAGCAGCAGTCAAAATCTTCACGCTCATTATCACTCATGTTGGTGTAGTTAAAGTAATGTTTGGGTGGAGGTAGTTCTACGTAATTTAAAGTTTCGTTAGTGAGGAACGTTTAAGGGAAATACCCTTTTCAAACCTCGGTGGCTACACCCATCATCTTGGGTAGCTTTGCTAATTTACAAGGTGTGAATAATAAAATATATTTAAACTGAACATTACCTCTTATCTGCATTTGTATTAGTTTGTTGCTTTTTTTCAAGGGGTTGCCTGTAAATATCTCCGATGACTCGTATTCAAGCAATTCCTTATAAAGGAAATGTGTGTCAAATTTTGCTCCGTTATCAGCAAGAATGTACACAGTCATTTTTTTTAACTTGTCCGCTAACTTGACAATATAGGGTTGTCATGTGCAATCGTTTTAAAAACGTTTGTCCGTTTACCACATCATTTGTGACACTCATCACACTCGAGATCCATGCACTCATCACAGATAGTCTGACTTAGAAGTAAATGTGGAATAACCTCTTTGGTTTCAGCGTTCGTGTATGTTTCTATATCGTAGTACACGGTTATACAAGGGCTACTTTTAGGCTTAGCATCTTTCATATAACATACATGCTTCACTCCATCCGCCTTATATTTTTCATGACATCTAGAACAGTGAATTTCATCGCATTTCTACACAAACTTACCCCAATTATCCATCATATGAAACATGCCACATTCACAGATTCTCATTTTCCTGCAAGTGCAAATTGATTTATGAAGCTCAAAGCATTTATTGAAAAATGTACGTCTACACATATTATATTCCCTCTTCTCAGCTGTAATGTTAATTACGAGAATTTTACTGGTAATGAGGAGGGTTTGAGATTGGTTGAGTTTATGGACGATAACTTTTACGACAGATGGTTACCGAACCAACACGCGGTGACAATATTTTAGATTTGGTGATGACGAACGGCGAGAATATAGTCGAAGGTTTAGAAGTAGGCGAGAGTTTAGGATCTACAGATCTACAGATCTACAGAAGCTAAGGCTAACAAAGACCCTAAGATCCACTCTAAGGCTAGCCCGAGAGAAAGGAGAGAGTAGGGGGTTAAGAGAAGAGAGGAGAATAAGGGGTAAGTAAGGAGCAACACCTATCATTCGTGGGTTAACATTCATTCAGAAAAAGGGGAAAAAGTCTCACCATCATCATCCGCCGGCCAGCCGACAAGTCAGAAAAATAGTCGGAGAATATAGGAGAGGGGTGAAAGATGAAAAGAAGTAAAATAAGAACGCTTACAAACCATGCAAACACAGTCTTAACTCACTGTCATACCATGCAAACTACAAACATGCAAGAAAAGAGTTAGAGACATGCAAAGTAAGGAGGATAAGAAAAAAAAAAAAAGTAGGTAAAGTTAAACAAAAAAGTGGGTTAGTTTACGCTATGAGCTACATCTACATTCGTGTTAGTCTAATTTTTTTTTTTTTTTTTTTTTATTGCTGGCATCACGCTGGCATGTCACAAGCTGGCATTCATCGTCAACAGACTCATCCTCGAGCACCACCACCAGAGCTCCTGTTGTTAACTTTCTTTTAATTTTAAACAACGTTAATATTTTTAAAATGTCTGTCAAGACGGTTCTTAAACACATTAACGCTGGTAGAATGAACGACTGACGCGGGAAGATTATTCCATTTATCAATTACTTTAAAACGTAAAGAAGTTTTTAGCGATATTAGAATGAAACGTCTGCCACGCAACTTGAATCCGTTATTGCGAGTATTACTATTATCGAAAGTGAACAATTTGTCAAAATTTACGTTATCGATGTTATTAACGATTTTGAAAACTTAATAAGCTCCCCCCTTAATTCCTAGTTTCGAGTGAATACAAGTCTAACACTTTAATCCTATCTTCATAAGGCTTATTGCGCAATGCCGGAATAGTTTCGTGGCACGACGCTGAACCCTTTCTAACCTATCAATATCCTCACGCAAGTACGGGCACCAAAATTGAACGGCATATTCCAAATGAGGCCTGACTAGGGACTTGTAAAGGGGCAATATAATATCCTTCGATTTAAATTCGAAATTACGCGCTATGAAGCTAACATCCTATTAGCTTTTGGCAAGACTCCAGGCACTGGTTCCTAACCTTAAATCTTTAGTTACGCGTACGCCTAAATCTACTTCCTCGTCAACGCTCGCTAAATCCCTATCATCCATCGTGTACACGTAATTATGTTGCGAGAACTATATGCAAAACTTTACATTTATCTACGTTAAATTGCATCGCCACTTATCCGTCCACTCCATAATCCTATCTACATCGTCTTGGATCCTATTCTATCGTCCTGTTAACAACCTTACCGCCTATTTTAGTATGTCCGCGAATTTTGACACGTTACTAATCAATCCTACATCTATGTCGTAATGTAAATACGAATAACAATGGGCCTAACACTGAACCTGTGGGACACCACTACCTACCTCTAACCACCCCGATTCACTACCATTAACTACGACCCTCTGCCTCCTAGCACGAAGCCATTCTTCTAACCAGTTAGCTACCTGACCGCGGATACCGTGCGCTTTAACCTTCGCAATTAGTCTCCTATGCGGAACTGTATCGAACGCCTTTTTAAAATCTAAATAAATAACGTCAGCTGCCCTATGCCTATCGTATTCGCGCACTATTTCGTTATAAAATTCTAACAAATTTGTAGTGATGTAGTGATCATCAAATTCTTAGGTTTAAGTTAGCGATAAAAAACACCTAGGATAGTAACGTAATAGAAGTCCCTGATTTTCGTAGGGCTAATTTTGATAGTTTTGCTGATAGGATGAGAGTAGTGGACTGGGATAACTTATTTCTGGGCAATGACACAAATGTGCATTGGGTGGCGTTTAAAGAAAGTTTAGGAATATTGAAAGGGAGTTAGTCCTCGTAGGCCTAAGCGCGCTAGAAATCGGGAAGGCCGAAGTGGTGTACTCGGGAAATAGGAGAGTTCATAAACGAGCGGAAGAGCGTATAGACTTAGTAAGCGCAATGGCACGGCAGCTAACTTTAATAGATATATCGAGCTTAGGCGTCAGGTTTAAAAGATGTTAGGAATGCCAAGCGTAATTTAAAGATACTTATAGCTGCGGATAGTAAACATAATCCAAGAAAGTTTTTTGAATACGTAAATAATCGTAAGCCGGTAAAAGATAACATAGGCCTCTAGTGGATGTTAATGGCGCTTTGGCTTCTGACGCTCAGGCGATGGCGGGTATTTTCAATAATTTTTGGCGACAGTTTTTACCGTAGAAGACGTAAATAATGTCCCCGACGTGGACGATATCGTTCCATTAGTAGCGAGACTATTTTGGATGTAATAACTATTTACGAGGCTGAGATTGCGCATTATATCGATAGGCTAAAAGTTAGCAAGGCTCCAGGCCCTGACGCTTTTTATCCCAGACATTTGAAAGATTTGAAAGACGTTATCGTAGGCCCGTTAACGAAGATTTTTAATCAGTCACTCGAAACGGGGATTATTCCTGAAGACTTCAAATTAGCTAACGTCATGCCTATTTTTAAAAAAGGCGACCGCGCAGTAGCTAGCAATTATAGGCCCATTATCTTACCGTCAATTGTCGGTAAACATTTGGAATCCGTAGTTAGGGATCGTATCATCGATCACTTAGAAAGTAGAGATTTGATTAATAATAGTCAGCATGGGTTTCAATGCCATAGGTCTTGTTTAAATAATTTGTTAGAATTTTATAACGAAATAGTGCGCGAATACGATAGGCATAGAGCAGCTGACGTTATTTATTTAGATTTTAAAAAGGCGTTCGATACAGTTCCGCATAGGAGACTAATTGCGAAGGTCAAAGCGCACGGTATACGCGTCATGTAACTAACTGGTTAGAAGAATGGCTTCGTGCTAGAAGGCAGAGGGTCGTAGTTAATGGTAGTGAATCGAGGTGGATAGATGTAGGTAGCGGTGTCCCAAAGGGTTCAGTGTTAGCCCATTGTTATTCGTAATTTACATTAACGACATAGATGTAGGATTGACTAGTAACGTGTCAGAATTCGCGGACGATACTAAAATAGGCGGTAAGGTCGTTAACGAGGACGATAGAAATAGGATCCAAGACGATGTAAATAGGATTATGGAGTGGACAGATAAGTGGCAGATGCAATTTAACGTAGACAAATGTAAAGTTTTGCATATAGGTTCTCGCAACAATAATTACACGATGGATGATAGGGAGTTAGCGAGCGTTGACGAGGAAGTAGATTTAGGCGTACGCGTATCTCAGGATTTAAAGGTTAGGAACCAGTGTCTGGAGTCTTGCGCAAAAGCTAATAGGATGTTAGGCTTCATAGCGCGTCATTTCGAATTTAAATCGAAGGATATTATATTGCCCTTTACAAGTCCCTAGTCAGGCCTCATTTAGAATATGCAGTTCAGTTTTGGTGCCCGTACTTACGTGAGGATATTGATAGGTTAGAAAGGGTTCAACGTCGTGCCACGAAACTGATTCCGTCATTGCGCAATAAGCCTTATGAAGATAGATTAAAGAGTTAGACCTGTATTCACTCGAAACTAGGAGATTAAGGGGGGAGCTTATTGAAGTTTTCAAAATCGTTAATAACATCGATAACGTAAATTTTGACAAATTGTTGACTTTCGATAATAGTAATACTCGCAATAACGGATTTAAGTTGCGTGGCAGACGTTTCATTACTAATATCGCTAAAAACTTCTTTGTGTTTAAAGTAATTGATAAATGGAATAATCTTCCCGCGTCAGTCGTTCATTCTACCAGCGTTAATATGTTTAAGAACCGTCTTGACAGACATTTTAAAAGTATTAACGTTGTTTAAAATAAAAAAACAAAGTTAGCAACAGGAGCTCTGGTGGTGGTGCTCGAGGATGAGTCTGTTGACGATGAATGCCAGCTTGTGACATGTCAGCGTGTGATGCCAGCAATAAAATTATTAAAAAAAAAAAAAATTAGACTAACATGAACGTAGATGTAGCTCGTAGCGTAAACTAACCCACTTTTTGTTTAACTTTACCTGCTTTTTTTTTCTTATCCTCTACTTACTTTGCATGTCTGTAACTCTCTTTTCTTGTATGTTTGTAGTTTGCATGGTATGACTGTGAGTTATGACTGTGTTTGCATGGTTTGTAAGCGTTCTTATTTTATTTCTTTTCGTCTTTCACCCCTCTCCTATTTTCTCCGACCATTTTTCTGACTTGTCGGCAGTGGCCGACGGATGATGATGGTGAGTCTTTTTTCTCTTTTTCTGAATGAATGTTAACGCACGAGTGATAGGTGTTCCTCCTTACTTAACCCCTCATTCTATTCTCTTCTCTTCTCTTAACCCACTACTCTTTCCTTTCTCTCGGGCTAACCTTAAAGTGGATCTTAGGGTCTTTCTTAGCCTTAGCTTCTGTAGATTTGTAGATCTACCGTGAAGTTGTCCATTTTGAAGGCTGTGCTGCTTTGAGAGGCCTGAATTATACGGCCCAAGATATATTGTATGTCTACATCTGCCAAGCGTCTGAACGGTATTACTACCCAAAAATCATCTACATCACCGTCATGTGAACCGAACCTGAAGGACAACCTCGTCCGGACTTCACGTTCATCGCGGTTCTGAAGGGCAAACTCCACAATACGTTCAACTATGCGTCGCAGTCCAACACCGTTGGTATACAGGGATCCAGGGTCGACCCTGACTACGTACCGATTTCTAGTCAGGGCAGGGGTGGGGTTAGCGGTGCGCACCAACTCGAATGTTATACCTTCCTCC
Source organism: Bathynomus jamesi (assembly GCA_023014485.1). Lineage (NCBI taxonomy): Eukaryota > Metazoa > Arthropoda > Malacostraca > Isopoda > Cirolanidae > Bathynomus > Bathynomus jamesi. The sequence continues at coordinate 126,109 of JAJOZX010006192.1, forward strand.
ACAGCACGAGAATCTGCTGCTCCTGGTGTGGAGGAAGTACCCGGAATTAAACAGGAATAAGGAGGTACTATTGTGAGGGTTGTGTCGTAAGTCGTAGAGGGTTGGGGCTCTATTACTAGGGGTCTAACAACCGGCGCAATCCTGACACGCTTTATACCTGACGTGGAGGGTTCTTCATCACGCTTCCGCTTTGAATTGTCGCATGCTGCAGGTATCGCTCCAGCGGGGATGGAGTCTGTCATCTGTAATATCGTCATTCACGGTTCTGTGGAAGAAGAAAAACATGGCAGTAAATGACCCACTTAGGGGTGTGACGACTGTGACGTGTTAGAGATGGAATCTGTAGAAAAATTCAGGTTCACAAGTCACTCCACATGTATTATATCTGGCCCTACAGGATGTGGTAAAACTGTGTTTATTCTTAAAATCATTAAAGGTAAGGGGGAGATGTTCTCAAAATTGTGCATGAAGTAATATGGTGCTATTCGACGTATCAATCAGTGTTCAACGACTACCAAGATGATAGTTTGTCCCATAAAAGGAGTACAGTATATGACGTTAATTCGTTAAGGGGAAATAAGTATACAGACATTGTAATTGACGATCTCATGTTGGAAATGTATAAAACGTTTGCCGAGACATTTACAGTGTTCTTCGATTACACTAATCTACAGCCAAAATGCTTCGGAAATAAAAGTAGTCAATCTTTACTAATTTTGGGTCACTGAATACGAAAATGATGCCTAAAATTGCCAATTCGCTCTATTTATAAAGATATCAGGCAACCCTGCACCCTACTAACTGGACTGCATCTGTCGCGTAATATGTAGACGCCAGTGACACATCGACGCATTGAATCTACTGCGCATGCGCGTAGTTATATTTTTTTTATTTTAATAAATAAATATAAATATATACATATATATATATATATAATAAAATGTAATTTTAAATTTATATATACATTATGTATTTGTAAATTATTTATTAAAAAATAGATTGGATCATTTTAACATATTGCTTCCATAATGTTTTTGATATTAATATAAATGGAATACTACCCTAACTTAACCTTACCTAATTTAAAATTATTAAAATGCAATGTAGTTACATTAATTTATTAAAATAAAAAAATATAACTACGCGCATGCGCAGTAGAGTCAAGGCGTCGATGTGTCACAGGCGTCTACATATTAGGCCACATCATCAGTTCATTCGCGGAAGTCATACAGTCAAACTCTTTAGTGTTTGCTTTTGAAACTGAATTTTTTTTCAGCCTAATTTGAACAAAGATGCCTCGTAATTGCGTGAACAGTGTAGATAACTTCTGTTATGTTTGTGGAGAATTGACTTTTGTATCACAAAAGCGTGCTATAACCCCCGTGATTAGGAAAGCCTATCACCTTTATTTTGGCTGTAAGATTGGAGATCAGGACAAGAGCTGGGCCCCACACATATGCTGCAATACTTGTGCAACAAACCTTCGCCAGTGGTTGAATCAGAAAAGAAATCTATGCCTTTTGCAGTGCCAATGGTGTGGAGGGAACCAACAGATCATGTCAGCAACTGTTGCTTCTGCATGGTGCCTCCAGTCAAGAAAGGTATTTTACAATATCCGAATATACCCTCTGCTATACGCCCGGTACCTCACGGCGAAGGACTACCCGTTCCTGAGCCCACACACTCATTCTCCCTGGAGTCAGAGGACAAGGAGAATGAAGGAACCTGCGAAACTTGTGAGCCTTCAACTTCACAAGACCCTGAATTTGTTTATAACTTGACATCTTCTAAACCGCACATGATAACTCAGAATGAATTAAACGACCTTATCAGAGATTTAGAAAGAGTAAGGCAGAGCTGTTGGGCTCCAGATTGCAGCAGTGGAATCTCCTCGCTGAAAATGTTAGAGTGTGTAAGTTTCGTGACCGTCAAAAAGATTTTGTTCCCATTCTTCATCATGGAAGGTGACCTTGTAGCTTGCAACGACATCGATGGTCTGGTGGCAGCTCTCAACATTATTCACAATCCTGATGAGTGGAGACTGTTCGTTGATTCATCGAAGTTGAGTCTAAAAGCTGTTTTGTTGCATGTTGGCAACGTATTGCCATCAATTCCAGTTGGTCATGCAGTCCACATGAAGGAAACATGACAACATGAAGCAACTTTTGAACTGCATAAACTATGACAAACATCAGTGGCATGTTTGTGGTGACTTGAAAGTTGTTGCTATCGTGCTTGGACTGCAGCCGGGCTACACTAAGTATTGCTGTTTTCTGTGTGAATGGGATAGTCGGGCTAGGACTTCTCATTACATCAAGAAGGATTGGTCACTCCGACACTCAGTGGAACCTGGAACAAAAAATATTCAGTATTCTCCACTTGTAGAATCGAGCAAGATTTTGTTACCACCCTTACACATCAAACTGGGCGTTATGAAAAATTTTGTTAAGGCTATGGATAAAACGGGGGCAGCTTTTAAGTACCTCGGTGTAAATTCTCAAAGCTCAGTGAAGCAAAAATCAAGGAGGGTGTATTTGTTGGTCCACAGATCCGCGAGCTTCTTAGAGATGAGGAGTTCGACCGTATCCTAGGTGGTGAGGAATAAGACAGCGTGGAATGCTTTCTGGTTAGTAGCAACCAATTTTCTCGGAAATACCAAAGCTGACAATTACAGGGAGTTGGTGGAAAACCTGCTGTTGTCCTATCAAAAAATGGGCTGCAATATGTCTTTAAAGATACATTTTCTCCATTCGCACCTGGAATTTTTTCCGGCCAACTGCGGAGCAGTCAGCGATGTACATGGTGAACGTTTCCACCAGGATATCTCAGCGATGGAGAAACGCTACCAGGGGAAATGGAGTCCATCATTGTTAGCAGACTACTGCTGGACAATAACAAGAGATGCTCCAGAAGTTGAATACAAGAGACAAGCAAAGAAGCGACGGGTTGAATCAATATAAGTGACTGCATTATACAGGTATGTTACTATTATATGATATACATATACGCAAAATGTGTAACTTAAATTTTCTTGGAAACTGTAGCCAATCGACTGTTTTTATGGTCATATTCGTTTTCAGCACCCCAAAATCCATAATAGGAAACACATTTTATCTCTGAAGCACAAACTTTTTCAAAGTTTGTAGACCAGTGTTATCTTAACATAAGCGTATTCTTCATCAATCAGAATCTATTTTTCAAAAATAGATATATGCGCGATGTGTCGTTAAATATACAATATCTAGTCTTATTCGCGCAACGTAGAGACGTATCACAAATTGGGGTATTAGTCAGTCAAATGTTCCCGAATCAGCGTAAGGAGTTTTTGGATCTTTATAAAGAAGCCACAAGTCAGCGTTACGGATATTTGCTTTGTGACCTTCACCCGCGAAACACGTTTAGGGTGCTTCTAAGAACGAATATATTCCCAAACGAGCCTGAAACGGCATATATTCCAGAATGACAAAGAGGCTGAAGAAAGATCGTGAATTAATAAAAATCTATCAACCATTGCCCCGGGCATTGCAACAGATATTTGTTAAAAATATCGACTCCGACTTTTTATAATGCATCTGTGAAATATGTCTTAATGTTATGAAATGTAATGTGCCAATGAAACCCCCTCAGAAGGCTCCCCTACATCGTTACAAGAACATACTACGTGCGCTCACTCGTAAAAGTCAAACTGTGGGGAAGAAAAAGCGAATTATTGTACAAAGACGGGGATCATTCCTCCCCATCTTATTTTCAGTTTTGGAACCTTTACTGACGAGATTAATATAATGAAGAAAGTGGTAGTGATTCCGCACGAAGTGTATGCTTCACTGCAAAGTTCAAAGAATCCAGACACGGTTCTAGAACCCCGTTAAAGCAGGCTTGAAAGAATGGAAAGCGAATTGTTAGCCCTATTAAACAGTGAAAAGTCACCTGATGAGAAAAGGATCTTGTACCAAGAGGCTCTGCAGAAAGTTCTTCACGAGTACGAAGATTATAAGAATCCGACAGAGCTCCCCGTGGTTATTAGGCACAGCGCGAGCAGCGATGAGCATGGCGACATAGGACCTGGGCCCGACGTTAGAGATGACCAGGCAAAGAATAACGGGATCACTTTAACATATTGCTTCCCAGGAACCTCTCTTTAATATATTGCTTCCCAGGAACCTCTCTTTAACATATTGCTTCCCAGTGTATATCAGTTTAACATATTGCTTCCCAGTGTTAATCACTTTAGCATACTGTTTCCCAAAAATAGACATTACACAACCAATTACAGTTACATTACAATAGCTTATAATATTTAGAGATTAGCTAGTCGAGAAAATGTAAATTTATGGACAACTTAACTTATTATGCGTTGCCATTTTTTGTGAATGTAAAATATTTGGATCACCTGAAGATCAGGGCCCCCAGCCTTCTTTAGTTAGCCTTATAAGGCTAACTAACGAAAATATCACGACCTAACCTAACCAATCGTTAGGTCAAATGTACGCCCTTGACGATTGGTTAGGTTAGGTCGTGATATTTTCGTTAGTTAGCCTAGATTACCAACCTTTTTCTAACCAACCAACCTTTCTCTTTTTAACATATTGCTTCCCAGGAGGGATCACTTTAACATATGCTTACCGAATGCTTTGGAAAGCAATATGTTAAAGTGATCCGAATAACGGAACGCAACACATCGAGCATGTGTTAAAAAGCAGTCTCCCACATACATTGAGGAATAAAAGCTTAAGTCTTTATAATCTATTGAGTGAGGACCCCATCATACAGTGGACCGATACGGGTGAGGTCATTGTTGAAGGAACAAGGATACAGGGATCCAATATCGTCGACATTGTCCATGATCTAGTGAGAAAGTGGGACAGGCCCTCACCAACAGGATGGAAGCATATTAAAACAAGGCTACAACAAATAAATGTCCCCAAAACATTGATAGGAAATATGAATAGGTTAAAAGACTTGGAGAAAGTCTCGCATGTGTCACAACTGAGTACGCCATCGCCTCCAACAGTAGCATCTCTGAAGAGGAGAAAGAAGAGACCAAACAACAACGGTCAACCTTATCCACGTGTCTCTAAAATACGCAAATGGCTAACATACTAAGAAAACGCTATTATGACATTTCTAACCCAGCCTCCTGTGGTGGTGTTAATAGACTGTACAGAGGTGTTTACAATGCTGGAGTAGGAAAAAAAGATGTTGAGAGGTTTTTACGAGGACTGGATGCTTATACACTTCATAAGCCGGTGAGAAAAAAGTTTAAAAGAGCCAAGACAACAGCGGCTTCAAATGACTCTATTTGGCAAGCGGATTTAACAGACATGCAAAGATATTCACTCTATAATGATGGCTACCGCTACATCGTATTCATAATAGATGTATTCTCTAGATACCTGTGGCTAATTCCTCTGAAAAATAAATCGCCTGAAACACTTGCTAAAGCTACCAAAACGCTGATGTTGAAAGAAAACAGGGTTCCTGGCTATTTTTGTACGGATATGGGGAAAGAATTTATAGGCCGCGCTTTTCAGAACATGCTGGCAGAGTTTAATATCAGTTACTATACCAGCAATTCTATACATAAAGTCTCTTTAGCTGAAAAAGTTCAACGTACCATAAAGGAACGCATGCATCGCTATTTCACCCATAAAAACACCTACAGATATAAGAACATTATGGGATCATTGGCCTCGTCATACAACCGTTCACACCACCGTACGATTGGCACAACACCTAACGAAGTTTTAGAAAGAGGTACGCGCCCAGAGCCTCATGTGAAAAGAGATGGAGCACCGCCACCACACCGTACACGTTTTAACATCAATGATTATGTAATGTTATCGCGGCCGGGAAATAAATTCGCGAAGGGATTTGAGTAAGGATGGACACGTGAGATTTTTAAAGTTAGTGCTATGAGACATAAAGGCGAGATAATGATGTATTACGTTGAAGATTTGAATAGGGGAGGAAATCGCAGGAGGCTTTTGCCGCGAGGAGTTGCAGAAAGTGTCGTTTAATTTAGGAAAAAATATGTTTAAAATTGAAAAAAAATATACCTGGTGAAATAGCTATGGTACCCAGAAAGCTTCAACACCTATATAAAAGCTGCTGCAATAATGAAGCTTAAATAGAATGTAACATGGCGCCTAACCACTTCTATGTCACACTCCCGTCCTCTTCTCTGTCTGTACTTCCTCACAACACCCTGGCCAACTTTGTGACAGAACTCCATGGGCCCATTGAGTTGGAACGTGATTCGTACGAAGTTCGTGTTTGTGAATTCCAGCTAGCCACCAAATTTTTAACTCTTGAAAATGAACAGATCATTTTTCTGATCCTTAGAAGAGTCATTCAGTGTGAAAAATTAGGCATAACCTTAGACAACACTATGCGATCAGTCCTGTTCGGTGAGGTACAGTACTGTAGTACAAATGTAACTCTAGGAATCGATCATTATGACACAGCCACGGACATTGTGACGGGGTTAAACAAGTCTTGTAAAGTCGTACCTGACAAACGACTTACTTTTTGAAGTCGTAAACACAGACACGCCTGCACGCACGTTGAAGTTAAAATCAACGCTTAGTAGAAATATTAAAGACAAAGAGCTGATCACAATTGTTTTCGAGGGTTGTTATGGTACAGCGCTCCAAAGAGATACCTTTCACGAGGCACAACATGACTTGTCCAGCTTAATGTATCAGTTGAAGTTGGGGAAATTGGGTGAAACCTACCCATCCCCAGACATGTGCTATATGTACAGCAATATCGTGGAACATCAATTTGTTGGGGATACCCAGGCGCGCCTGCTCCGTATTGCACGCATTCCCAACCATAGAGGGAAGAGTTTGAGCATTACATATGGCAAGCCCCACTATATGAATGTTGCGACTAATCTATTAACCAATATCTCAATATATATATAAAACGATTAAGGGAAAAAATTTCCCATTCGGTGATGGGAGCTTAACAGTGAAGCTACACTTTCGTCGCATTCAGTTATAATGACCCGAAGGCCTTTCACAGTCTATCGAGGAGTGAGATATCAGCGTGGGAGTAGGCTTGGCTCCATTTTCTCAACCATACTACGCACGGCTGTCCCATTGCTGAAGAGGGGTGCTAAATACCTCAGAAGGAAGGCGTTACAGTCAGGTTTTAACGCGGTAGAAGACATAATGGGTGGAACTAAACCTAAAGAAACTCTAATAAAAAACACATTTAAAACGCACAGGGGACGAAATCATCAAAGATGCAAAGAGAAAAATGCATGGTGGCGGAAAGAAGAAGAAGAGGGCTGTCAGGAAGAAGGGGTTACCAACACGTGGCGCTAAACGTAAAAACATAAAAAAAAGTGTTCTAAGCGTATGAAGCCTATGGCTGATCATTTTTTTAACTGATATAAGTAGAGAGAGGTGGCACTATTTCTGACTCGTCATGGGACATTAGGGCATATCATACTCTGGGTTCAGGGTTGAAATTTTGGAAAAACAAAGTGGCTAATATTTATTCCTATGTAAACATTAATTCTAAGATGGGTTTATTACTTGCAACTTTTCCGAAAAATCTCATTTTCATGGTCAAAATCGCGATTTTCTGATTTGAAGGCTGCCTAACGCAGCCTCAGGGCACCCAAACCAAAGCGCGCAGCTGTTCTGCATATGATTTAGTCTAAAAGCTGCTTTTCTGACCTCATCCTTGCTTTCTTGCGTGTTTCAACACCTCTGGGTGCTGAAAAAATGTTTAGATTTCACGTAAAACTTAAGAATTTTAAGTTTTTCTTCAAAGAATAGGCGCGGCTCACCAGCTCCACTCTGATCGAGTAGCGGGAGACTTGCCACCTCCACGAGTAGGTTTACATGCCTGTTCTTCCTGGATCCCGTAAAGCGTGGCCTCATAAGATCTTATATTATGATCTTATGAGGACTTTCAGCTCTTATGAGCATTAACGATGGCTTCAGCCTCTTCATCAGCCACTCGAACCTGAAAAGCTCTTAAGTATGTCCTGCTTCGATCTGAACACTGGGAGCATTTCTCGATGGTCTATCCTGGCTCTCACCCACCCATCTCTCCTCTCGTGACCGTACACAGCTTGGGAAGCAGTTGAGACTTCCTATACAGCTCTCTCGCAGGACTGAGTATGAACAGAGAAAGCGTCCACTTTGAGTGGAGTTTTCCTGAGATCCTCGAGCTCAGTCAAGGTCATCTTGCAGGTGAAAATAGGCTCGTAAATATTCTCTGATTCCCAGTTGATTAGATCCTCAGGTGAAGTGGCTTGCAGATTGACTTTGGGATTTTTATGGGGCCTCACTGTCGTATCACCAAAGTCTCTTCCTTCTCTGATCTTCTCTATCTGGCTCACAGCAAAAGCTCTCTGATGCTCATCCTCACTGCACAGGAATGAAGCCAGGATGTTCTCAGGATGTGCGTAGTAAGCTCCTCTTATTACTGCAGCAGAGATGATGTTCCTGACCTCGGTAGTCTGGTTCCTCAGCAGCCTGAGGCTTGAAAAAACGTGTGCAGGACCAAATTTGAGGTGGTGCTTCGCTTTGATGTCGTAGTACATTTTGAAGTAGAAGTTAAGGCAGAACTTCACGAGGACATCGAGCCTCCTCAACACCTTCCCCTTCAGTCTGTGCTCCCTCATCCACAACAGCAAGATGGCCTGTGCAGTAGTGAGCCACCTGGATTACTTCAAAGGTCCGCACTTGAGACCAGCCAACTGTGGACTGAGACTTCCAGACTTGATGGCTTTGATCAGAAGATAGCAGTTGTGCTGGTCTGTGGAGAGGGATTTGACTATCTCTACTGGCAGCTCTATGATATCTTCAGTTCCTTCCACTGGTTTGAAGTTGAAGTTGACCTCAAGTTCATTCACTTTCTCAAGAAGTTTCCAATAGGCCCACTGAAGCCTGACCGGGGAGTTACAGGACCGTCCAGCTTGATGATTAAGTGCCTCAGGGGGAGCTCGTTCACATGAAGCTGACAGATCATCCAGTGGCACTTGCGACCCAGTATCTTCTCCAATAGGGCTATGGCGCCTCCAGACCACCCGTGTTGGTGTTGATAGAGTCTCCTCCAATCATTACAAGGCTCTCGTCAGCTCCGTGATCCAGAAGCCACTCATGCAGGCCCTGAGCGATCTTATGAGCAGGCTTTTCTCCTTTCTCAGGTTCCTCGGGAGTGAAATGGAAGATGTACTTTCCTTGAGGCTCCCACGTGATAGTGTAATGCTCCTCGATCACTTTGCCAGGATGAAATCTCCCTGTCACTTCGTCATATTTCAACACCTTTGTGTTCCTATCCTGCTTGCCATCAAAGAATATCCCAGAGATCTTCTCCTCTGACCTCTGCGTGAGAGCTTCAACTGATGAAGCCATTACTTCCTACTTGGCCCTCCAGACTTTCATGCCATCTATGGCCAAGTAAGCCTTGTCTTTGGAAAGATGACCGGCCTTACCGAAAAAAATGGCGTCCACTCACTTCTACTTTACAATTATAACTGGCGTAATTGCTCAGAGCCATCTATTGAGAGAATGTTGAACTTCGCCTTCTGCGTCCAGATGGTTACAAAGATTCAAATGGAGTAGATTATTTTTCTTATGTATGTATGTATTAAACCTGTGTAAGAGTTAAGCAAAGTTAATGTATCTAAATGGCAACAAATTACGACAAAGGTTTAAAAATATGAGGTTGTGTTCAATTGAATATTCGAAATTTCAACATAGAACAGAAAACCGCAATTTTGAACATGATAACGCGATTTTGGGGAAAAGTTGCAGAAAAGAAACCCCTCTTAGAATTAAATTTTACGTAAAAATACATATAGGCCAGAGTGAAATTCGGCTTCGGAAAAGTATGATATGCCCTAATGGGGCATTTCATCCATCCGCCTAGCTCACAATGTTGTAAATAGGAACTGTCCCTCTTTGATATGCCCCCTACACAAGTTTCTATTGAGCATAGTGACTTTATTACAATTAACCCATTAAACACAATTAGTTCACCGAGTGCCTCTATAGAATTCGTGATACCCAGCTCAGGCTCATAATTTTTTTATCCAAGCTCTATGCACTTGTACACTAAACTGCGTATAGCCCATTCAGATGGAACAGACTGCGATGTTAGTTACTCTGCATACCCTGAAACCAACTTTCTACACTCCATATTAAGGCAGTGTGAGGTGTATTTAAATCAGGTTAACATCTCGGCAGGAACGGGTTATTATCACCTACGAGCCTATCTGGAAAATGTCCTCAACATTTCAAAAGAAGCGTAGGATACCTTTTTAACTGCCGAGGGCTATTATCAGACTAAAGACGAAAGTAGTATAAAAGATAAATTTAAAAATTCTAAAAAGAAGATATACGAATGTTTTGGACATTTGAATACAGACTTCACATTCCAGGAGAAACTGCTTATGAATGGAGTGGATATGAAGTTAAAGCTCACCCGCACGAGTCCTGAGATCTGCATAAATCGGGACCTGATCAAGAAGAGGGCGCAAATCCCGTGGTGATTCACATCATGGAAACATATCTGCGCGTACGGAGAATGAAATTAAGTTCGCAGAAATATGTTGAAATTGAAAAAAATTTAATACATGCAACATTAAAATACCCAATTAACAGAGTACAAATCAAACTATACACGTTGCCCGCAGGGTTGGCCTCGAAGCAGCTACAAAACGTGGCTCTGGGAGTTCTACCTAAGGGATATTAATTGTAATGCAGGATCACGCTTCGACGAATGGAAAATATAAAATGATCGCCTTTAATTTTGAGAATTTTGGCCTTAAAAATATAAATCTATACATAAATGGCGTTGCATTGGGCGGGACCCTGATTACGGACTACTTATCAGACGCTGTGTTCCCGCTCTGCGCGAGAGTTATTGCAATCTGGCCCATATTGCCGGTGGCTGTGATGAGCTTGGGAATGACGTAACGCAGAAAGAATTTGTCGAACAATTTAACCCTTACCCATTTCATACTACCCCGCTTATCTGCTAGTGTAAATACACACATAAGTCCACAGCAGAGTGGAAACATTTCAGTGACTCGAATTCTCCAGACCGCTAGACGCCCTTATTAGTGTACTAGTGTACCTCGAATCAGAGACCCTAATACAAATTGACAGATTCAGGAGTGTAGTCACTGACTTTTAAAATGGATGCGAATACACTCCAGAGAGTAATGAAGAGTGTCCGAGTCACACGCCCCAAATTTATTTGTTTGCAAAGAATGAAACATTGAAATTGCCAACTACGAGAGATTCGTGTAGCTTTATCGTGAATACGGACATTGTTTCGGTGAGGGGATTCATTGGTTTGCAATCTATTTTAAAAATAGGGAAAGAATGTACTATTTTGATTCACTTGGCACTCAGCCCTGGAGTGACCCTGTGGTTGTACAATTTATCGAACAGCTACATGTCCCTGAAATTGCCTGGAATCCTTACGGTTTCCAAGCATATTTTAGTAATACTTGTGGCATGTACTGACTTTCATTTATAAATTTATAAGTTTATAAATTTATAAATTTTTAAAAATTATTCGATTTGTGTGACACTGAGATGAATGATAAATTGGAATGCAGGCAGATAAAAAAAGGTTCCCATTTGTACGCACTCGTTGTACTGTGTAAAGTTTTACGTGTGTATAAATAATTGTAAATATATTGTGTAAAGTTTTGTGTATATATATATAATTATAACTGTAAAATGTCTCCATTAATGTTAGTCTTGTTTAATGGACGCTAGTTCTCTAAACCGAATTGTACTAAAACATGCTTTCTACATTTAATAAATTGAATGAAAATACAATGTGTTTTGTTCTTAATCACAAAAAAACATTAGTTCCTCGATGACCTGGCATTGGTTGGACCGGATGTGAGCCAATACCTCGACCTCGGTATTCAGGTCACTGGGCTGCTGCGCGTTAAAGCCTCCAAATCGTCGTCATTTATTTGCCTTTCATCAAAGTTGTCGCGAAAAGTAGCTATAACACGATCAAGTTCCGCATCGGTCCTTTAGGGAGAAATTAACATGATTAGTTCATACTGAATCTTTTTTAATTAAAGTTAAATTAAATTAGTCTAATTAAAGAGTTACATTAAGAGAAAATGCCGATTAGAGTGTCCGGCAAATTATAATCACAAAGCAGATATGCTGATATTTCAAAAGTATGTTTAGCTGGATGTGCTACGCATCATCTGCCTGCACCGGGTAACGAGGTGGTTTGTTAACACATATAAACACCTAATACATATATACAGTGCCCGCGAAAAGTATCCGATCACCCTTGAAATTTGTATTTTTTACATAAAAAACAATGTTTAAATGTATACTAACCTTATATTAGTATTTTGTCATCTGTCCTTTGGTTTGGATGACTTGTTCTAGACGTTTTGGCATGGATTTAATCAAGTTTTGACAAACTTCCACTGATATTTCCTTGCACCATACCTTTTTGATGGCCTCTTGTAATTTTTCGACTGAGCCAGTGTCGTGGCATTCAACCTTATTTTTTATTATTAGCCACAGATTTTCTATCGGATTGAGATCTGGACTATTACCAGGCCAATCCAAAATATGAAATTTATTGTCAGTAATCCATTTTGTCACTATTTTGGCACTGTGACATGGTGCACCATCATGCATGTATGTTTTTGTCCTTTGGATTGCCATTGCCATTGGAAGTTTATCCTGTAGCATTGCTAAATACCGTGCACCATTCATAGTTGTGTTCTTCGGAAGAAAATATAAGTTTCCACGCCCATAGTAACCGAAACAACCCCAAACCATCACTTGGAGGGTGTTTCATTGTCTTTAGGGTGTATTTAGGGTCCATCCTATTTGAGCCAATAGGCCGGCGAACCTTTTTTGGACAACTTCTGAATGTCAAAAATGTCGACTCATCGCTAAATAAAACCTTCTTCCAGTCATCAACAGTCCAATGAATGTATTTTTTACAAAATGCGACACGTTTTTTACGCATTTTTTCATTAATGAACGGTTTCTTAGCAGCATGGCGAGATGGTAATCCGAGTTCTTTTTGGAGCCGCTCCTGGATAGTTCGTTCAGAAACACCAGATAACAAATTATTCATATTAAATTTTATTTCTTTCGCAGTTATTGTTGGGTTTTTCAATACTAAACGTTTCATAAGTTTGTCTGTTCGCGAATTTGTTTTTCTCGGTCTGCCAGATCGTTTTTTAGGGACTGGCGTGGTTAGGCCACCATTGTTCTTAGCCCGTGAAACCCATAAATTAACGGTACTTTGGGATATGTTTAATTCCTTAGCTATCTGTCTCTGTGATTTCCCACATGCATGCAAAGCAACAATAGCACCTCGACAATCACTCTTAAGTTGTTTTTTAGCACACATTATATATAAATTTTATTTACACCACTTTCTGTAAAAAAAAAAAAATATCAAGAAATTTACACAAACAGTGAAATCTGACAAATTTGAGACACAGCCACCCGCAACGAAGGCTACCAGAACACTAATTTGAGAATGCGTTGGATAGCTCTCATATCAGCGAGCAACCTCAAAGTTACCAGATGTCGCTAGAACAAATAGAAAGTGAATTACGTGTCTCTGAATATCAATGGAAAATATTGTATTTTCTTGAGTGATCGGATACTTTTCGCGGGCACTGTATATATATATATATATATATATATATATATATATATGCGTTTGTTAACACAGCTAATATATATATATATGGGGAGGGAGTTACAATAAGAGAAAATGACAATTAGGGCGCCCGGGGCAAATAATAATCACGAAGCAGATATCCTGACAGCTTTCAAAAGTAAGATTAGCTGGATGTGCTACGCATCATCAGCCAGAATCGGGTAAAGAGCCCGTTTGTTAATACATACATCCTTACATCCATATATATTATATATATATATATATGGGGAGAGAGTTATAATGAGAGGAAACGTCGATTAGGGCTCCCAGCAAATTATGATCACAAAGCAGATATCCTGACAGTTTTCAAAAGTAAGATTAGCTGGATGTGCTAGCCAGCATTTGCCAGCACTGGGTAACGAACCCGGTTGTTAACACATACATCCATATATATATATATACACACATATATATATATATATATATATATATATATATATATATATATATATATATATATTGGGAGTTACAATAAGAGAAAACGCCGATTAGGGCGCCCAGAAAATTATAATCACAAAGCAGATATTGTGACAGTTTTCAAAAGTAAGATTAGCTGGATGTGCTACGCATCATCTGCCAGCACCGGGTAATCTTAAAAGTTTTTAATAATTCTAAAATCCTACGAGTTTTTATAAATTATAACACTTGCACTGAATGAAACGATAAATATACATAGCCCGGACTTCCGCTTAAATCACAAACTAGCTTTTCAAAACGCATTTATTATGACTTTTTATAAATTAATTAACATTGGCACTGAATGAAACGATGTATATAGCCAGAATCACAAAATAAATTAATTATTTACATTTCAATAGCGCTTCAGCGGTTGAATCTTTCTCACCGTCACAAATTTCTGCAATGCTTTGAGTGGAGAGAAGATCACTCCGGTCTGCCGCTGCGAAAAGATGAAGTGTGAACAGCGGTGCGGCATCTCCATCTTCAAACAACTGCGGGTAGCAATAAAGATTTTGTGATTGACTCATGACGAGATATTTCTCTAACTACTGGTTGATAAATAAAACTGTTGTGGATTCCAGATGAAAAGCGCCCTTTTATATACGCGAACCTAATTGTAAACACCCCCAATAGCCGAATCACGAGTTTCCTATTGGCCGTCGGTGAAATTTGGGCGGCATATAACGTGTAAGTGCTACTATCCACCAACCAGAGGTCCTGGGGCTCCGCCCACAGGGGTGTAATTGGCTGATCCGTGAATTCTGGGGCGTGTCAGATATAACTTACCCATTCCATAAATTTCTTCCAGACATGATTCGTTGAGAGAGAGAGAGAGAGAGAGAGAGAGAGAGAGAGAGAGAGAGAGAGAGACGTTTTGTTTGGAAAATAAAATTTTATATGAAGGATTTACAACCATCTAAAAGTGAAAATAATTTTTAAAAATAAATTTGGAAATCGGGGACAGATCGCATCGGTTTAAAGTTTATGGTGTCGAGAGAATGGCGTGTAATAAATATCCATTTTATCTACCAACCAATTGTGCCGATATATATATATATATATATATGAAAATTATTTCACGAAAGTAACACGTGAAAAATATTTATGATGAATAAAACAACGAAGGAAAGGAAACACAAAAAGGTGCTCAAGCGCTTTCGTCTAATGACATCCTCAGGAACACTGAAGTACAAAAAAGGTTACGGCCTATATATAGGTTACAGAAAGAAAAAAAATAAATAAATAAATAACATACATACACACAGACATATATATATATATATATATATACATACATATCTACACACACACACACACATATATATATATATATATATATATATATATATGCAATAAACAGAGAAGTAAAAATAAAAATTAAAAATTAAAGGACTAACAAAGAGGCATACAAATTTGTAAGGAAAAATACCGATTTTTAGCACAAGATCAAATGAATTATAAAAATACAAATTTATACTGGAAATCTGCCCGGGTTTTAACACTTTGCCTTTATAGTCAAGTTTCGATATATATAAAAATAAAATGAAGATTAAAAGTTAATAAAGTAGCATACAAGTTTACCAAAGATTTAGCGTCCTACCCTTTTTATCTAAATCTGTTTTGAAGGAATTCAAAACAACAGGATCGAGTTGAGAAAGACCTTTGCTTATATTGAAGTTATTTGAAAGTTGGATAATGGCAGACTCAAGAATATTTCTATTAACAATGTTGCTAGAGTGAAATAAAACTGAAGCATTATTCCAATCAATACAGTGGGATAACTCTGACAAGTGGACAAAAAGAGCACTGGACAACTGTCCTGTTCTAACGGAATATTGATGCTGTTTTATACGTGTGTGCAAATCCTTTCCCGTCTGACCTATGTAAAAGGAATCACATTGTTTAACCCAATTTTATAGATAATGCCTGAATTATTGGTAGGGCTATTTTTTACTATGATTTTTCACAATATTGTTATATGAAAATACTACATTAATATCCAAAAGTTTAAGTACATTAGCAATGCCTAAAAAGCCGGGGAAAAATGGAAGTACTAAAATATTTTTTGACAAAGTACGAGTGTTATTATTGACACGATAGAAAGT
Source organism: Bathynomus jamesi (assembly GCA_023014485.1). NCBI lineage: Eukaryota > Metazoa > Arthropoda > Malacostraca > Isopoda > Cirolanidae > Bathynomus > Bathynomus jamesi. The sequence goes on from JAJOZX010006192.1 coordinate 142,374, forward strand.
TCGTTTTGCCTTGTTGAGACAAGATTCCATAAACGCAGATGGATAACACAGATCACTTCCAATACCGTTGATTTTTTCCAATTCGGCATCGATGTATTCCGGACTGGCGATCCTAAGGGCGCGGAGAAACATTGATGAAAAAATGGCCTTCTTAGTGGGGGTGTCATGTCCCGAGTAAAGTGTACGTAGGACAAATTGTTTGTTGTTTTCCGATAGATACTAAACTTAAAACCTGGGCTTTCCCTATGTACACGCACATCCAAAAATGGGATTGAATTGTCTTGTTCCACTTCTAAAGTAAACTTAATGGAGGGGACTTGATCATTTAACTGAAGGAGGAAGTTATCCAGGTCACGATTCATGGGCCAGATACACAAAATATCGTCGACGTACCGCAACCAAGGGATGCCAACCCCCAGGATTCTCGGAATGTAAGTAATTTCGAAAAACTCCATATAAATATTGGAGAGGAGGGGCGATAAGGGGTTGCCCATGGCCATCCCAAACACTTGTTGATAATACTCGTTATTGAAAGTGAATTTACAGTCTTTGATGCAGGGCTTAATAAGTTCAAAACAATGTGTGAAGGTAGTGGCAGGTCATACTTATGTAATTCTTGGGAGAGAAAGTCAAGCATATCATCAATCGGCACTTTTGTAAACAATGAACAAACGTCAAAACTGATCAATCTATCGTTAGTTTCAGTACGTGCATTATTCAATTTTTTCAGTAAGATCCATGGAATTTTTTACATGTGAATCAGAGATAGTTCCGAGAATGGGGGACAAGACTTTGACAAGCCATTTGGAGAGTTTATAAGTAATAGAGCCCACCGAGCTAATAATAGGGCGCATAGGGTTGCCAGGTTTGTGGGTTTTAATAAGACCATAAAGGTAGGGCAGAGAAGGTGAAGTGGACGTGAAAAGCGGAATTAAGTCCTTATGATCTTTGAGAATGCGTTTCAAGCCACTATTAAATGATTTGATGACGTCATCCTGCGGGTTCTTCCTAAGTTTGCTGTATGTGGCGGGGTCCTGGAGAAGCTCGTTCATCTTTCCGATGTAGTCCACTTTGTCCATAATAACTATGGTGTTAGCCTTGTCTGCTTTAGTAATATGGAGCTCCCCATCTTTTTTTAATTGTGAGAGGCCATCGCGAAAACGTTTAGGAAAGTTATCTTCGTAATTACCATTCGCCGCACTATAAACGAGGCCTTTAACTATGTTAAACAAATACTGAGGGAGATTACACTGTTTTTCAAAACACGCAAGACTGTACCAAATTTGTAAAGCCGAAGGTTTTTTAACAATAAAAAAGGACATACCATATCCAAGGGCACTTTTTGCATCGTCACTAATGTTTTTCGAAGAAAGGTTCAAAACACACTTTGAGCTTGCTTTTTTACTCCACTGACTATTTCGAATGAGACTTTTAATTTTCCGATCCAAAATGTTACGAAGTGAATTAGTTCTCCGACGCAACTCTTTGTAAATTTCATCAAACAAAGGTTGGATCCACGGTTGGGGAATAACGGTTACAAAATTATGTTTGGCGATGTTTAAATTTTTGAAGGCGGACCACTCATTTTGTCTGGTGACTTCAATATGTTTCTTTAAAATTAATCTGCTGAAGTTGTTGAACGGATGGTCGTCAATTTGTCTGAGGCGAATCGGAAGCAGGGATTTGGGAAGAACTTGCTCCTCTAGACAATTAGTAAGAAACTTTCGTCGGATACGAATTGCATGCCCCTTCATTAATGTAGAAGAAAACACGGACACAAACGGAGACAAGAGAGGGAACAGCAAGCCGAAGGAACGCGTGGTGTTCATTATATGAAAATTATTTCACGAAAGTAACACGTGAAAAATATTTATGATGAATAAAACCACAAAGGAAAGGAAACACAAAAAGGTGCTCAAGCGCTTTCGTCTAGTGACATCCTCAGGAACACTGAAGTACAAAAAAGGTTACGGCCTATATATATGTTACAGAAAGAAAAAAAATTAATAAATAAATAACATACATACACACAAACATATATATATATATATATATATATATATATATATACATATATATATACATACATATCTACACACACACACACACATATATATATATATATATATATATATATATATATATATATATATATGCAATGAACGGAGAAGTAAAAATAAAAATTAAAAATTAAAGGATTAACAAAGAGGCATACAGATTTGTAAGGAAAAATATCGATTTTTAGCACAAGATCAAATGAATTATAAAAATACAAATTTATACTGGAAATCTGCCCGGGTTTTAACACTTTGCCTTTTATAGTCTACTTTCGATATATATAAAAACAAAATGAAGATTAAAAGTTAATAAAGTAGCATACAAGTTTACCAAAGATTTAGCGTCCTACCCTTTTTATCTAAATCTGTTTTGAAGGAATTCAAAACAACAGGATCGAGTTGAAAAAGACCTTTGCTTATATTGAAGTTATTTGAAAGTTGGATAATGGCAGACTCAAGAATATTTCTATTAACAACGTTGCTAGAGTGAAATAAAACTGAAGCATTATTCCAATCAATACAGTGGGATAACTCTGACAAATGGACAAAAAGAGCACTGGACAACTGTCCTGTTCTAACAGAATATTGATGCTGTTTTATACGTGAGTGCAAATCCTTTCCCGTCTGACCTATGTAAAAGGAATCACATTGTTTACACCCAATTTTATAGATAATACCTGAATTATTGGTAGGGCTATTTTTTACTATGATATTTTTCACAATATTGTTGTTAGCGCAGTAGCTTAGACCCTGATTTTTGAAGTAAGTGGACATTCTGGACAAAAGCACCAAACTTGGCTCAAATGTTGTTCAGGACTTTAGCTACCAATTTTTCCCCGGAACCAAGACGCACATCCCTATCTTGGCTGCCATTTTGGAAATCCAAGATGGCTGCCAGCTAGAAATCAACAAACTATTGTGAGGAGTAATTGTAAATAAATAGTCCCTAAACCTACATATTTCGATGCCAGGATTGCTATAAAATAATCAGAATTACCCTTAAATGTTTATTTAATGTAAAATATTTAATAATATAACTATATAATATGTGCTTTTCTGTTTTGCAGGTGATTTGTGAACATGGATTGGAGCAAATGCATGGTTTGTCAAGAGAGCAAAGGTGAGACTCTTAAATGTCCACTCAATGCTGTGAGTGGTAAAAAAACTGAAGCATATGCAACATTTATGGAGAATGTCAACGCATTCAAGAATCTTGGAAGACTACCAGTTCCTCTTCTTTTCAATGAAGAGGTGACTGTTGAAGATCTGGTTCAGAATAAAGCTGTGTGGCACAAGTCATGCCATGTTAAATTTAGTAAAGAAAAGCTTGAAAGGGCTACAAAAATAGAGAAAGGGCGGATGAAGGTGAAACCAGTTCATCTACGGGGAAGCGGGTCCAGCGGCATCCTATGGACAAAGCAACTTGTGTGTTTTGTCAACAAACACATGGGCATCTTCACGAATTCAGTACATTTGGCGCTGACGTCAATTTACGAATTATGGCTACAGAACTCAGTGACACAGAACTAATGTCTAGAATAGGAGGTGGTGATCTCATGGCCATTGAAGCCAAGTATCATCTGCAATGCTTGACATTTTATCGGAACCGTTACCGCTCACTTTTGAGACAAAAACAGAGCAAGGAAGAAGGCTATGAAGAAAACTTGATGAAAGCAAAGGCAATAGTTGAGGTCGTTAATCATGTAGAAAATTGCGTGGAAGAAGGAATCTTTCAAATGAAGTTTTCTGTGCTATTTGATCTGTATCAAAAAAGACTTCGGGACTTAGGTATTAATAAGGAAATGAACAGAGGACGATTCAGAGAGAAGATTCTGGAGTATTTCCCATATGCCCAGTAAGTGAGTGATGGCAAGAACAAAATCTTAGTTTTTCAGCAGGGAATTCAGGAAATGCTCAGAGAGACAAATAGACAGAATTTTGAAGGAGATACTATGATTCTTGCAAAAGCTGCTAGAATCATACGCAAGGAAATCGTCAACTTTACTGGATTCAAGTTTGCAGGTGCCTTTCCATCTGGTTGTCAACAGGAATCGGTACCTACAACCTTGAAAACCCTTATATCTATGATCACAAATGGTGCTGACGTGAAGGACCAAACACCAGAAGACTCCCCTGCAACTCTCACTGTCTCGCAACTTATCCTTTTTAATTTTAGGAACAAGCATACATCATCATCTAAGGTTCGCCATTCTTTGGAAAGAGAACCACCATTGCCTCTGTATCTTGGTCTGAAAATTCATACTGAAATTCGGTCAAAATCATTAATTACACAACTATATGAATTGGGTCTCAGTGTGAGTTATGACCGAATTCTTCAAGTCGAAAGCCAACTTGCAACAGCAGTGTGCCAGAACTTCAAGACCAAAGGAGTGGTTGTACCAGCTCAGTTTCGTCATGGACCATTTATTGTTGGGGCACTTGACAATCTGGATTACAACCCATCTAGTACAACTGCCGTTGGATCATTTCATGGTACAGGGATTAGTCTGTTTCAGTTCCCAACTGTCTCAAACTGTGGAACCAAACATGGTGATCTTGTGCTACCTTCTCTAGGTTCAAAGGACTTGGAGTTACTCATGTCCTACTCAATTGTACCAGCTGTTGCAATGGACAAAACCAAGGTAGAAGTCCTGAAGTTGTCTAATGTGTCTGACCCTATTGAGGGACACTACCATGAAGCATGTTTCCAGGAAAAGGAGTGGATGAAAGAAGCGTTCAGGATCTTGGAGAAAGACACGATAGGGAAGGGTAATGTTATATCATGGTCAGCATACCACGCTACAAGGCAAGAACAAGATGAAGATCAAATGAAAACCCTTTCCTACTTCCTTCCCTTATTCCATGAAAAGGCCGCTACTCCAGCGATGATCAAGCATGGAATGAATGTTGTTCGGTCTGCTACTGAATTCCTTAACCCCGGGCAAATACCAGTTGTTGCATTCGATGCACCCCTATATGCCCTTGGTAAATTCATTCAGTGGAAGTGGCCAGACACCCACGGAGAAGACAAGGTCATCGTCATGTTTGGAGGTCTACATACAGAGATGGCCATGTGGAGAACGTATGGAGATTATCTAGAGGGATCTGGGTGGACAAATGCCTTGACACAAGTAGGCATTGCTTCGGCAGGAACTGTTGACTCATTTCTTAAAGCCTCTCATCTTACAAGAACCAGACATGCTCACCAGGTAACAGCTTTGACATTGGCAAAGCTGCAGCATGAAGCCTTTATGGAAACTGTTGGTCCCTATGATGACAAGACAAAGGAAGAGTGGAAGAAGAAGATGGTTCAGGTCAGTCCAACATTCCAATACTGGAAGACAATTCTTCAGATGGAGATAGACGGCCTCATATTCATACGATCACATCGTGCAGGAGACTTTCCATTGTAGGTAGAAAGCTTGAAGAAAGTAGTTCCCTGGTTCTTTGCTCTTGACCACCAGAATTACGCACGTTGGCTTCCACTCCACATCCGGGACATGAAGAATCTCCCTCAGCCAGTTATGAATGAGTTTTCACGAAATGGACACTGGGTAGTACACAAGACCAAGAAGAGATTCTCAGCCATGCCTTTAGACCAAGCGCATGAACAAAACAATGAGAAAGTCAAAGGTTCAGGAGCATGGCAGCATGGCACCATTACCCTGAGGTAACACAAGCATTCACATTCATGGCACGAAATCCATTTGCAGATGTTGACGCCGAAACTCCCCACTTCAAGCTTCTTGAACGGTACACAGTTGTCCTCTATGACAACACCAGTGACATTGAACGTGTAGATGAGGCAAGAAAGGTCATGTTCTGTCAGAAGGGAAAAGCTATGGAGACTATCCCACCAACTCAGGATGCTCTTCTCCAACACACCAGGAGGGTCACATACCAGGGAGGAATATGGTCGACCTGTGAGAGAAGTGAACAGAATCTTCCAACTCCTGAAGGATGGGGATGGACCTTTAGCGAAGAGTCCCAGTCATGGACACCAGTTTGGACCACAAGACCAGTAGCATCTAAAGCTTGCAGCGAATTGGTCAAATGCGGCTGCAAGAGCAAGAGTGGATGTGGCACCAGGTGTGCTTGCAAGAAGGCCAGGTGGAAGTGTACAGAACTGTGTAGCTGCAACTGTGCAGTTTAACATATAGCGTCGAGCGGGGTGAGTTGGGACAGTTCGGGACAGGGGGTGAGTTGGGACAGTAGGCATTGCAATGCTAAATGCCAAGATATTTCCATTTTATGGTGCCCATTTAATAGCCCTGCCCTTACTCTACAAATGTTGTTAATACAAGTTTTCTATAGAACCAAGAATAATGCATGAAAATTGTGCAAATATGAAAGGGTAGCATTTTGACCTTTGTAGAATTTCATTTTTTAAAATGCACATATTTTGCCAATTTTCCTCTCCCACATTCAGTTATAGAGCTAAAGGTCTACTTTTTGGTGGGTGAAATCTTCAATTGTTATAGTTTCGTTGATTTTTCTTAAACATGGTTTTCTTGAACATGGTTTTTGTGTTAAAATATTCACGATTTTCACTGTATATCTTGTACGAAGTGTGATTTCTGCAGTAAACATACTTCTGATCAGCTTAAAAGTTGTTTTATTGATCTGATCATGCCAAAAAACATATAGTTTGATGCCAAACATGCAAGGGAATTCTCTATTGAAACTTATATCAGAAATTCCATTTTGTCTATGGCGGCCATCTTGAAATCCAATATGGCGGCCAAGTAATGGTCTCTGAAGGTGGTTCCGGGGATATTTTTAATTGTTGGTCCAAAATATACAAGTAGGGAAAGTTTGGTGCTTTTGTCCGGATTGTCCACTTCAACTTGTTTAGCTGCCCTACTATATATGAAAATACTACATTAATATCCAAAAGTTTAAGTACATTAGCAATGCCTAAAAAGCCCGGGAAAAATGGAAGTACTAAAATTTTTTGACAAAGTACGAGTGTTATTATTGACACGATAGAAAGTTCGTTTTGCCTTGTTGAGACAAGATTCCATAAACGCAGATGGATAACACAGATCACTTCCAATACCGTTGATTTTTTCCAATTCGGCATCGATGTATTCCGGACTGGCGATCCTAAGGGCGCGGAGAAACATTGATGAAAAAATGGCCTTCTTAGTGGGAGTGTCATGTCCCGAGTAAAAGTGTACGTAGGACAAATTGTTTGTTGTTTTCCGATAGATACTAAACTTAAAACCTGGGCTTTCCCTATGTACACGCACATCCAAAAATGGGATTGAATTGTCTTGTTCCACTTCTAAAGTAAACTTAATGGAGGGGACTTGATCATTTAACTGAAGGAGGAAGTTATCCAGGTCACGATTCATTGGCCAGATACACAAAATATCGTCGACGTACCGCAACCAAGGGATGCCAACCCCCAGGATTCTCGGAATGTAAGTAATTTCGAAAAACTCCATATAAACATTGGAGAGGAAGGGGCGATATTTTTCACGTGTTACTTTCGTGAAATAATTTTCATATAATGAACACCACGCGTTCCTTCGGCTTGCTGTTCCCTCTCTTGTCTCCGTTTGTGTCCGTGTTTTCTTCTACATTAATGAAGGGGCCTGCAATTCGTATCCGACGAAAGTTTCTTACTAATTGTCTAGAGGAGCAAGTTCTTCCCAAATCCCTGCTTCCAATTCGCCTCAGACAAATTGACGACCATCCGTTCAACAACTTCAGCAGATTAATTTTAAAGAAACATATTGAAGTCACCAGACAAAATGAGTGGTCCGCCTTCAAAAATTTAAACATCGCCAAACATAATTTTGTAACCGTTATTCCCCAACCGTGGATCCAACCTTTGTTTGATGAAATTTACAACGAGTTGCGTCGGAGAACTACTTCACTTCGTAACGTTTTGGATCGGAAAATTAAAAGTCTCATTCGAAATATTCAGTGGAGTAAAAAAGCAAGCTCAAAGTGTGTTTTGAACCTTTCTTCGAAAAACATTAGTGACGATGCAAAAAGTGCCCTTGGATATGGTATGTCCTTTTTATTGTTAAAAAACCTTCGGCTTTACAAATTTGTTACAGTCTCGCTTGTTTTGAAAAACAGTGTAATCTCCTCAGTATTTGTTTAACATAGTTAAAGGCCTCGTTATAGTGCGGCGAATGGTAATTACGAAGATAACTTTCCTAAACGTTTTCGCGATGGCCTCTCACAATTAAAAAAAGATGGGGAGCTCCATATTACTAAAGCAGACAAGGCTAACACCATAGTTATTATGGACAAAGTGGACTACATTCGGAAAGATGAACGAGCTTCTCCAGGACCCCGCCACATACAGAAACTTAGGAAGAACCCGCAGGATGACGTCATCAAATCATTAATAGTGGCTTGAAACGCATTCTCAAAGATCATAAGGACTTAATTCCGCTTTTCACGTCCACTTCACCTCTCTGCCCTACCTTTACGGTCTTATTAAAACCCACAAACCTGGCAACCCTATGCGCCCTATTATTAGCTCGGTGGGCTCTATTACTATAAACTCTCCAAATGGCTTGTCAAAGTCTTGTCCCCCATTCTCGGAACTATCTCTGATTCACACGTAAAAAATTCCATGGATCTACTGAAAAATTGAATAATGCACGTACTGAAACTAACGATAGATTGATCAGTTTTGACGTTTGTTCATTGTTTACAAAAGTGCCGATTGATGATATGCTTGACTTTCTCTCCCAAGAATTACATAAGTATGACCTGCCACTACCTGCACACATTGTTTTGGAACTTATTAAGCTTTGCATCAAAGACTGTAAATTCACTTTCAATAACGAGTATTATCAACAAGTTTTGGGATGGCCATGGGCAACCCCTTTTCGCCCCTCCTCTCCAATATTTATATGGAGTTTTTCGAAATTACTTACATTCCGAGAATCCTGGGGTTGGCATCCCTTGGTTGCGGTACGTCGACGATATTTTGTGTATCTGGCCCATGAATCGTGACCTGGAACTTCCTCCTTCAGTTAAATGATCAAGTCCCCTCCATTAAGTTTACTTTAGAAGTGGAACAAGACAATTCAATCCCATTTTTGGATGTGCGTGTACATAGGGAAAGCCCAGGTTTTAAGTTTAGTATCTATCGGAAAAAACAAACAATTTGTCCTACGTACACTTTTACTCGGACATGACACCACTAGCCCTGTTCAAAAATCAACTTTTTCTTATTTTCATAGGTTTCTGTACTTTTTCCCATGCTTTTTGACCTGAAAAGGCCGAAAATCACAACCATTTTGACCTAGGTTGTTGGGAAGCATTGCCGCATGGAGCTTTAAGTTTTCTGCCTTGAAATCGGCCAAAAGCACCAGTTCCGGGGTCCCTTGAATCATGTTTTGCACTATAACTTTTTATCTAAACAAGATAGAGCAACAAAATAGGCACCAAATTAAAGTGTTTTTAATCCTCTTTCTAACTTATACAATTATGATAGTCTTGGAACAAGAAATGGCACATTGGTACATACAAAGATTTCAGAAATATCACAAAATTCGTTTTCTCACACTCAAGGCAGACAAGGCGCCTTATTCATGACACAAATTTGAGATTAACATTTTGTCACAAGTCTAATCGATCAAGAAGTGAAAGCATTACATGATGATTAATTTCATAATGACATTTACACAGTCAGTTGTTGAGAGTTTGTTTCTTGAAGCTGTCAAAGCGGCGTCTGTTGAACTCCACAGCTTGAAGGAGATAGTCCCTTTGCTTGGCATCTGTTGTTATGACATTTGCAAAGTCGCTCATCATCTTGACACCACGTTCAGCAATGTCATTCACCGCTTTCAGATTCTTAACATAGTCCAACGCTTTTCTGTAGTCCTCATTCTGTGGCCAAGACGTGACAGGTTCCAGAAGCCACTCGGATCCAATGTTCAGTGTGTCCAGCAGGAAATGTGATTCTGGGCCAATGAGATCAACCAGGGTGGTCTTAGCTGTGACTCTCTGGAATAGAGGCTTTCCTGTTCTGAAGCTGTCTGGCTTCTCAGTGGCATGTAACTGGGCAGCAATGTCGTGCTTCAATGTGTCACTCAATCTACTGCTGAACAGGGCAAATGGCACGACTTCCTGCGTCAGGTACCATTTGTGGTTTTCCATCTTATTAAGTACTGCATCAGCAAGCTCTGGGTCAGTTTTCTTGTACTTCAACATGTCCTGGATTAGACTTAGATCATTCACGGGAGCATCTGCAGCAGACATTGACATCATCCATACAGGAGTGTAGAACAGCGCAAGGAAGGTGTTGAGTCTTTCCAGCTTTGATACAGTGTCTTCGTCGTACTCAAGTTGATCTGCAAACATCAGCATTTTCATGGAGTACAGGTTTCTGGCCATCCATCTGGCCTGATGAATGGCGCCTGGTCGACTCCAGTGAATACCTCGAGGAGGCGTTCCTCCAAGAACAATGACTGTCAGTTCAGCCATTTCCCTGTAGTCGGCTCTTGGAAGCCTTTCTGCTGTTAGAATGTCTTGGAGTATTTCTTCACTGTTCTTCTTCTTTTCCTTCAGCCATTTGCTGTTGATAGCCAGCATCTTTGGGTTTTCCTTGGACAAGTCCGTCCAAACATCCTTCAGATGCTCAAACCAGGGATTATCTGGCCCCTTCACCTTCCCAAAACTGCTCCTACTAGGATTTCCAGGATGTGATGTCGACAGGCCAGATAAAACACCTTTTTGTTCAGCATTTTCTCTAGCAGTTTGGCAGCTCCTCTGTGAACTCCACTGTTACTGGATGTAGTGTCAAAAACAAGGGCAGTAACATTATCCGTAAGTTCCCATGTCTCCAGTAAATCCATTGAAGCCTCAGCCTGAGCTGTGCCAGAAGAATTGTCGATGACAGGTACTCCCAATAACTTTCCTTCAGTGTATGAAGGTGGACCAGACACTAGCACAGCTAAAGTCTCTGAGGTACTTCCAGGTTCACTGCCCAAGACATCTTTGAGCAACTTTCCATCCCAGTGTAAGGCAGCGTACTGTGGGGTTTTTCACAAAACTTGGACATGTGACTCTGGCTGATATTATACCTGGACAGCATTCTGTTGCGACGTGTTGTTGAGGTTGAGATGACGAAGTTATCCAGATCAGCCCCTCCAGCTTTCAAGGTGGCAGAAACCATGGCAGTAACTTGATTGTCTGATAAACCAAGACGATCAGCTGTATTGCAGATGACATCACATTCCATGACCTTCCTTGGAAACGTCAAAGTCACACTAGTCACAGTGTCTTGATGGTGAGAACATCCAGGACGAGGCTGATGGTAATCCATGTCCTCTGTGTTAGCGTCGTTGTCAGTTGAGTCACCCCAGGTAATGTCATCCACATGAACAACTGCCTCTTGTTCTGCTGCAGCTGTAAAATAGTACAACATGTTAAGACAGTAATTGTTAAGTACATGCTAAATATCGCAATGGAGTAAAACTTAAAACTTTTTGTAACGTTCAAAGTAATTAGTTTTACCTTGTTCTTGTCTATGCTGCAGTCTTTCATTCCTCGCTGCTTGCTGCAGGGATCTTGTCTCAAAAATCTTGTCATGACCAGACATATGACCTTTCCTCTCAGTCTTTTGGTCTTCGTAGAACCTGATATCCTCATCTTTCTTCTCTCTGGATAACAGTCTGTTGTTCTGTATTTCCTGGATTGCATCTGGAGCTCCTATATCGAACAGGCTGTCTAATTCCAGCACAAATGCTCCTCTTTTTCCTCCAGGGTTACTTGCTCTTCCTTTGCTTTTCACCAGAGCACGATGTTTCTCATGTAGTTTCATGAAGAGCTTCATTGTGTTGTACTTGGTCATTGTCTTGATCCTAGCGATCTGCCAGAATGGGATGATAGATTCAACTGTTTCAAATGCAAGGTCTTGAACCATGGGCCTCCCTGCATTTTCCGGTAAATTCTGAAGATTAAGGAAATACTGGAACGCCTGTCTGTTGGTGGGAAGCTGGGAACCACTGATAAAAGCTGAAGGGTATCCAACCAGGAAAGTTTCAGTGGACTGTGGACAGTACGTGGAGGTTCTGAGATATCAACTGTGCGCCCACGGAGCTCCCTCAGCTCCTTGCTTAATGCCATTGTGAAGTTGTAACTTGTAGATCGTTTTCTAGATTCTGATTGAGTTTCTGTTGTTTCCTGAAAAATGATAGATAATATTATTATTATTATTATTATTATTAATTATTATTATTATTATTATTATTATTATTATTATTATTATTATTTATTAATTTTATGCTCTTTCATTTGATACCTAATTTGTTGCTCTATCTTGTTTAGATCAAAAGTTAAAGTGCAAAACATAATTCAAGGGACCCCGGAATTGGCGCTTTGGCCGATTTCAAGGCAGAAAATTTAAAGCTCCATGCGGCAATGCTTCCCAACATCCTAGGTCAAAATAGTTGTGATTTTCGGCTTTTTCAGGTCAAAAAGCATGGGAAAATGTACAGAAACCTATGAAAATAAGAAAAAGTTGATTTTTGAACAGGCCTGACACCCCACAAAGAAGGCCATTTTTTCTCAATGTTTCTCCCGCCCTTAGGATCGCCAGTCCGGAATACATCGATGCCGAATTGGAAAAATCAACGGTATTGGAAGTGATCTGTGTTACCCATCTGCGTTTATGGAATCTTGTTCAACAAGGCAAAACGAACTTTCTATCGTGTCAATAATAACACTCGTACTTTGTCAAAAATATTTTAGTACTTCCATTTTTCCCGGGCTTTTAGGCATTGCTAATGTACTTAAACTTTTGGATATTAATGTAGTATTTTCATATAACAATATTGTGAAAAATATCATAGTAAAAAATAGCCCTACCAATAATTCAGGCATTATCTATAAAATTGGGTGTAAACAATGTGATTCCTTTTACATAGGTCAGACGGGAAAGGATTTGCACACGTATAAAACAGCATCAATATTCCGTTAGAACAGGACAGTTGTCCATGTTTTTGTCCATTTGTCAGAGTTATCCCACTGTATTGATTGGAATAATGCTTCAGTTTTATTTCACTCTAGCAACATTGTTAATAGAAATATTCTTGAGTCTGCCATTATCCAACTTCAAATAACTTCAACATAAGCAAAGGTCTTTTTCAACTCGATCCTGTTGTTTTGAATTCCTTCAAAACAGATTTAGATAAAAAGGGTAGGACGCTAAATCTTTGGTAAACTTGTATGCTACTTTATTAACTTTTAATCTTCATTTATTTTTATATATATCGAAACTTGACTATAAAGGCAAAGTGTTAAAACCCGGGCAGATTTCCAGTATAAATTTGTATTTTTATAATTCATTTGATCTTGTGCTAAAAATCGATATTTTTCCTTACAAATCTGTATGCCTCTTTGTTAATCATTTAATTTTTAATTTTTATATTTACTTCTCTGTTTATTGCATATATATATACTGTATATATATATATGTGTGTGTATATATATATATATATATATATATATAATATATATATATGTTTGTGTGTATGTATGTTATTTATTTATTTATTTATTTTTTTTTTTCTGTAACCTATATATAGGCCGTAACCTTTTTTGTACTTCAGTGTTCCTGAGGATGTCATTAGACGAAAGCGTTTGAGCACCTTTTTGTGTTTCCTTTCCTTCGTGGTTTTATTCATCCTATATATGTGTATATATATATACACATGGGAATGAACTCAGAATGGTTCCCTGAGTTTTTATGATACACACAGACCGTGCATGGAACAAGGAACTCTTCTGGGATAACTAAATCCACTATATTCCGAATAAGTAATGGTAAATGACAAATACCATAGTTTTTCTTTTTCATGATGCAAGCCCGACGTGGGCAACGGGTCCCTCGCAAAGAGGTCCCATAAATATAGCTTCCCTCACAGCTATCTGCAAAGCAGACAGGATCCAGCTTTGGGACATGGATCTAGGGTTTAAAGCAGCCTAGCCCCACTACCTTTAGAACCTTAATATAAGTAAAAGACTCGTTGCATTCACGTCGGATTGAATAAATCAAAGAAAAAGGGGTAACTATTATATTTTTAGCCAAAACCAAAACTTAAACCTCAACTGGCAGAATTGAGAATCCACTTTTCAAGGCACATAACATGTCCATTTCATGATGGGAATGAACTCAGAATGGTTCCCTGAGTTTTTTATGATACACACAGACCGTGCATGGAACAAGGAACTCTTCTTGGATAACTAAATCCACTATAGTCCGAATAAGTAATGGTAAATGACAAATACCATAGTTTTTCTTTTTCATGATGCAAGCCCGACGTGGGCAACGGGTCCCTCGCAAAGAGGTCCCATAAATATAGCTTCCCTCACCAGCTATCTGCATGTTTTATAATACAGATTTATATACACAACATAAGTCGGGTGGTTAAGTCTAGTTCACGTGGCCTGGGTACGCACTCTTGGTCGTTCATAAATAGTTTCATGTCGTTCGGTGTCTCTTGTTTTTCTTTGTTCCCAGAACGATCTTTTCACCACAAATATACCGAGGATAATAGCACATACAATAATGATGCTAACGGCAGATGTTGAGAAAATTGTAACAGGTTGTAATATTTGTAAGAGGTTGTTTTGGTTATCATCCGAAATTTTAAACCGATTCAATTGATCATTCTATTCAGGGGCATGTAGCTCGGTTAGGATGGTTACAGGTTTATGGAGAGATTTAAGATCTCTATGACGGGTTTAAATTTAATTTGCGACGGGAAGGGGTATGAGTTATTAATGGTAACCTTGTATGGGTTGTATATTTGGAGGGTTTTTGAACGCAAGGAGCAACCAATTGGTAGCCGAATAACCATAGGGATTGTGATGAGGGAATAATTTGATGGACACTCGAGAGTAGCGGCAGTCCTGTTCGCGAGAAACCCAGATGTCTGGTCCAATTCGTAGTTGGACGGTTTTAGGAGAATGAAATTTTTTAAATGAACATACCAGGGCATGCCGGTCACGAATTAAGTCGATAAAGCAAGAACTAGTAGATGGAAGAATAACTGATTTGAGTGGAGGGCAAACGAGTTGTTTATTTGGTTGCGGGAATCGGCAATGCCGGACGTCGCTATCTGATATCATAGAATAGGCTGACAGATCTTTGGTAAGGAAAAGGTAAGGTGGATAAATACAATCGAGAGACATTAGAGTTGTTTTGATAGGGTGTTGGGAAAGGGTGAAATTTACATACGTCGTAAGTGAGGACATCGGAAAATGGTATAATTATGAGGTATGTGTAAGGGGGTGGTCCATGTACAGTCCAGGTATATTCTAGAAATTGGGGGTAATTAGTGTGGTTGAGTGGGAATATGGGTGATAATTTTAATTGTGTCTGGGCGGTTTGAATCAAGGACTGAAGTGTTTCCCATGGTATTAGGGTGGAAAGAGTGATTTTTCCATGGGCTAGCTGGGTTGCACGCAAAACCTTGGAATGAATCATAGTTATTCGTTGTAAGTATTTATCCATTAGGGTTACTTGTAGGTTAATTATCTCTGTTAATTCTAGATATCTGTTGTGTTCTTTGTATTGAACTAAAATGGATTCAAGGTATGTGAATCTGTCCGAGAGGGGGATTCAAGGTATGTGAATCTGTCCGAGAGGGAGTGGAGGAAGCGATTGTTTTCGTTTTGTGACCTAATAGTTTGTTCTAACATGTGTCCATTATACTGTCGATTTCGCGCGAAGAGATTCAATTTGAATTCGATTCTTTTAATATCTTCTTCGGTTGCTAATCCGAATAAACCTTTGAACAGTTTCCCTCCTATATCTATCAGTCCCCTTTTACTTCTTTGGTTAAAGTTTTCAGAGTTTTTAGTTTCAGTTTGTATCCATGGTAAGGCTAATATTTCTGATAGGGCGCGTGCTGTAGTTTGAATATTTTCGAGGGTATTTTCCAACAGAACGCGACTAATCTGATCTTTTCCTTGGAAAGAATTCTGGACTTTACTTTCAAACGTTTTTAATTGGGTTTGTATCTGAAGGAGATTGATTTTAATTCTAGCAGGGGGTTGCAAATTTATATAAAGGTCTGCGTGCCCTTTCAAAAATTTACCTTCTGCAAGTTTTTCTATAACAACTCCGGTAGAAATTTTAATGCTAGGGCTACAAGAGTAAATAATTTGGAAAATTATAAGGGGGACAATTTTATTCATTTCTGCGCCTTAGGTTATACGGAGCTAGGGGTGGCTGTGTGGATACTTGTGTTTGTGGGCGAAGGGGTCGGCCTCGTTTTGGTGGCAATGGGGGTCGACCGTTGAGCTCGGATTCTGAGCGGGTTCGTTTCTTATGTGAAGGTTCTAGTTCACGTGGTTGAAGCATTTGCGGGCGGTATGTCGGGTCCGTGCATCGATCATCAATCGGTGAGGGTGGTGACAGAGGAGATGGTGGAGTTGGAGGAGATGGTGGAGTTCCACTGAGTGATCCTCTCGAAGGGGTTTCTCCACGGTCTGGGTCCGATGGGACGCTTGGCTCTGGGGCCTCCTCTTGTTCAGAGATTGGCTCGAGTACTGGTGGTATTACGAGGTACCAATCTTCGTCATGGGTAGCGGTTCCCGCGGTGACCACTTCAGTTTTTTGATCCCTGCTCGATTTGTTAATACCTTGACCTTTTGAAGGATAGGCGGCTCGAACACCTGGCAGATGTTTTTTGGGAAGGTGTTGTTCCGAGGATTTCATAACGATTTTTTCCGAGGTTTTTCATAATCCTATATGGGCCATCCTGTTTTTCGTATAATTTGCGATGAGCACCTGGCGGTTTCACGCTCTTCAGATAACATCGCATGCCGACGATTATAGTCCGTTGACGGGGATGACGCCTATGTTGCTCCTGCTCCATCTGTTGGTTTCGTTGGTCGAGGGCATAGCGGATTATGTCAAAAATCTTGAAAGAACGTTCAGCTAGTTGCTGATTTGCTTCTGCCATTTCGGAAGATGTTAGAACTGCCGGGTCGGTTTGATCGGGGGTGTCCCCGATGGACACATTATAGCCATTGTTGATGGCTGTTTGTACCATGGGAAGGGAATCATCCCATGTACGAGAGGGTGCATCGACAACGTGGCGCAGGGCTTCTAAGATCTTTCGATTGTGACTTTCCACTAAGCCGTTTGCCTGCGGATGGTATGCCACAATGTGTGTTTTTAATTTTACACATGTTACAGAGTGATTCGAACAGTTTGCACGTGAAGCTAAGAGCGTTATCCGAAATTAGGATGGAAGGAGTAGTATGATTCTGGATGACGCGTTCCACTAGGGCTCTGGCCAGTTTCCGAGGTCTGGTCTGGAATGGCAGCTACTTCGCTGTAACGCGAGAAGCGGTCTGTAAACACAATGATGTACTGGTTTCCCTTTGATGTTTTCGGGAATGGTCCCAGTATATCCATTCCAGTTCTTTGCCAGGGCCTTTGGCATACTGGATATTTATGCATTGGAGCTGTGGATGGTACGTTGCCCTTATGTTTTAAACACGACGGGCATTCAGCGATGTATTCGTGTACCTTTCTGTTCATCTCGGGAAAATGGTATCGCTCCAAAAGACTCTTGATGGCGCGATCCGGCCCCATGTGTCCATACAAAGGTGAGTCGTGACAAAGTCCAATGGCTATATCGACGAGATCCTTTGGTATCTCCACGAGGTCGTTTCCATCTTCGTTCCTGAAATGTACGAGCCTATGTTTGAGGTTGTACTGTTCTTTTACCTTCGATGGTTCCTTTTGTTCCAGGCGCGCCCGAAGGTTTTGGGTGTGTTGGTCCTGTTGTTGGGAGTATTGCAGACACTCGTAGTCGAACACAGGAAGAATTCCTATTTTATTCACTTGGGCGTCGGGCTTGAGTTTCGACAATCCGTCTGGAATAACTTGCAGTTTTCCCGGTTTGTATACGATTTTTGCCGCAAAGTCCTGAATCAACAGAGCCCATCTACTCAATCGTCCTTCAAGTAGCTTGTCCTTGAAGAGGTACGTGAGTGCCTTATGATCAGTCTTGATGGTTACATCGTAGCCATAGACGATATTTCGGAATTTTTTCAAAGCCCAATATACCGCTATGGCCTCTCTGTCCGTAGTGGAATAATTCCGTTGAGGTGCAGAGAGAAGTTGACTGGCCTAAGCAATGGGTAATTCCACACCGTCTACGTCCAGTAACGGGACGGCTCCTAGTCCATAGAAGGAAGCATCTGTGGCTATGATGAAGGGTCTTGTGTAATCAGGATATTGTAAGATGGGATGACAGGTTAGTTTATTAATTAAAGTTTCAAAGGCATGTTGGTGATCGGATTCCCAGTTAAATTTCGAATTTTTCTGGAACAAATTAGTAATGGGTTTAGCAATATTTGAAAATTGGGGGATAAAGTTCCGATAGAATCCAACAAAACCAATAAATGCACTGGCGTCGTCGATGGTTTTGGGTACAGGGTACCTTTCCAGTGCTTCGAGTTTGGCTGGATCAGGTTTAATTCCTGTGGACGAGAGTAGGAATCCTAGGTATACCAGGGATTCTTGTAAAACATTCTACTTTGCAAGCTTCAGTTTAAGGTGTGCTTTTCTGAAGCATGATAGCACATTCTGAAGGCGTTGAAAGTGTGTTTTTATGTCCGAACTGTAGACAATAATATCGTCAAGATAAACGAGAGCTTCGACACCTAATAGGTCGGAAAGGACTATATTCATCAACCTAGAGAAATTAGCAGGCCCATTTCGGACTCCGAAAGGTAAAACCTGGAATTCGTAATGGCCTCGGTTAGTGGAGAAAGCAGTCAATGCCCGAGATTCGGGACTGACCTTCATTTGCCAATAACCCGATGCTATTCGAGGGATGAAAAAAAGTTCGCTTTCCCTACGTTCAGAATTGTTTCCTGCATGTTTGGAATCGGGAAACGGTCTGGGATGGTAATGTTGTTCAGGCGTCTAAAATCTATACAAGGGCGAGATGTTCCGTCGTTTTTGGAGACGAGAATCATAGGAGTGGACCAGGGACTAGCTGAAGGCTGAATGACATCCTGCTCCAACATGTCCGTGATGTATTCCTCAATAGTGACTAATTGAGAATGTGGAACCCGATAGGGAGGAATGAAAATGGGTTTGGAATTGGGTTCCAACTTGATTTCAAAAGGGACCAAATTAGTTCGACCCAGAGGATCTCCTTTTAGGGCAATCACATCTCTATTTCTTATCAGGAAATTGAGAAGTGATTCCATTAGTTTGGGATCCTGTAAACCTGGTGACTCCTGAAGGGAGTGCTCCAGAAATTTCTTATATTCTTCTTATAATACTGAAGGATTTAACTCTAAGGAACTGGAAACACGCTTTGTCATACTGATGGGGAAATCTGAATCTACTTCTACTGTGGAAACAGTTCCTATTTTCTGATTTGAAGTTAATTCTATAGGACTTTTTCCTTTGTTTAAACAAATAAGAGGGATAGCTGAATTCTGACTCTGACTAAGGACTTGGGCAATAAGAACATCTCTTTTGAAATTACTTTTCTCTGTAGTCAGAGTACGCTCTGACTCTAATAATTTTCCTTGACTGTCGACTACTTTTGCTTGGAAACAAATCTTCTCATAAGGTGCTACTGTTATATGCTCGGTAGGGCATATGAAAAATTGTGAATCTGACTCTGGTTCGGCGACTGAAATTTGCCTTATGGGCGGAACTGAAGCTGGCTGAACTGAAACTGGCTGACTGGAAACTGGCTGACTGGAAACTGACTGACTGGAAACTGACTGACTGGAAACTGACTGACTGGACACTGACTGACTGGACACTGACTGACTGGAAACTGACTGTGCTGATCCAACTGGATTCAACAACTGGAACTGATTACCCTGGGGTCTGATTTCTGGAGTGGTTGTCCCTCTGGATCCAACCGGCTGACTTGAACTGCTATCAAGTGGAGGGGGTTTCCTATTTCTTTCGGAAATCTGAACTGAACTAATTCTATTAGCATTAAGCTGTCTGTCATTCTCACGGAGATGGTGTGTCCTATTTCGACACTACTAACTTTCCGGTTGGGTAAATCTCCCATTGATTCTGGTTAAAAAAATCCATACCTAGTAGGATATCTGTCTGAAAGGTGGCGACTGTGTCCACAATACAACATTTCGCGGGGTATACCGCGTTTCCAACTTCTAAATATAACTCAATTTCTCCGTATGTAGGTATGGGTGTGCCCGTAACTCCTCTGAGTTGGCAGGATGGTGCCTTAAGTTCATATTTGTAATATGTACTCTCTAATAACACTGGTCAACAAGGATTTTTCATCAGAGTAACATTTGTGGTGGCTGGACAGCATTTTTCACGCTGATTCCAAAACTGCATTCAGATTGTTTCTAGCACGCATAGTTTTCAAGATGAAGGCATATATATAACTACACAGATTTAACCATTTTAAATAGGCAAAATACTAATATTTCAACATTTGATTGTGTTTATTTTATTGTGTTTTTTTAGTTTATTCATCTTATTTATTTCAATTATCTTAATTATACATCTTATGTATTTCAGGTGTGAGCTTTTACGTCTAGCAGCATTGTGATTCAGGCAACAACGCCGTGCTTTGTGTGTCAAAAGATCAGTCCAGTCCAAGAACTTGTTGTGTCAAGTTGGTGTACATTTTTTTTAATTTATAGTTTGCTCAGGTCAGTCAACATGCCTCGACAATGTAAGAATGACCCCGACAAGTTCTGTTTCGTATGCGGCCAGTTGACAACTAAAACACAGCGACGAAGTATTACAACCGACATTAAGAAAATATACAAGCTATACTTT
Organism: Bathynomus jamesi; assembly: GCA_023014485.1. NCBI lineage: Eukaryota > Metazoa > Arthropoda > Malacostraca > Isopoda > Cirolanidae > Bathynomus > Bathynomus jamesi. Next base: position 163,224 of record JAJOZX010006192.1, read on the forward strand.
GGTTGCCATCTAGTTGACCAAGATAAACCATGGGCGCCACATCAAATCTGTTCTGGCTGTTCAAATGGATTACGTGATTGGCTTAACAAAAAGAAAGCTTCAATGCCATTTGCCATACCCATGATATGGAGGGAGCCGAGAGATCATCATGAAGACTGTTATTTTTGTAGTGTGAACTTAATGGGGTTTTCTGCCAAGAACAAACACCAGATTGTATATCCAAACTTGGATTCAGCACGTAGACCAGTAAAACATGATGAAACATTGCCCATTCCAATTCCCCCAAGTGATAGGCTAGATTCTATCATAGATGACATGGAAAGTGATGAAGGTGCAACTGGCGTTTCCGGACCATCTACAGAACCAGAGTACACTTTTGAATTTAGACATTTAGAGCCTAAAAAGTTAACCCAAGGACAGTTGAATGATCTTGTTAGAGACTTATCGCTGTCTAAAGAGAAATCAGAGCTTCTCGCCTCAAGACTAAAGGAGAACAATTTACTTGAGAACAATGTTCGTATTAGTTACTACCGAAAGCGGAATTTTGAATTAACAGCATTCTTTTCAGTAGACGGTCCTCTCTGTTATTGCCATGACATCAATGGACTATTTACAGCCATATCTCAGACGTATGTGGCATCTGAGTGGCGCCTCTTTATTGATTCGTCGCAGAGAAGCCTGAAAACAGTTCTTTTGCATAATGGTAATATAATGCCATCGATCCCCATTGCCCATTCCGTCCATCTAAAAGAAACATATGACAATATGGATATACTACTTAAGGCAATCAAATACGACAGTCATCAATGGAATGTTTGTGGAGATCTAAAGGTTATAGGAATGCTTATGGGTATGCAGTCAGGATTCACAAAATTTTGTTGTTTCCTTTGCCTGTGGGACAGTCGCGCCACTATAGAACATTACACCAAAAGTGACTGGCCACTTAGGTATACATATGTCCCAGGGATAAGCAATGTCCAGTCTGTCCCTTTAGTGGATCCCCAAAAGATCTATCTGCCACCTCTTCACATTAAACTTGGTTTAAGAAGAATTTTGTTAAAGCAATGGGTAAAGTCAATTCTGAAGGGTTCCAATACCTTTCAAGGAAATTTCCGAAGGTTACTGCAGCAAAATTGAAGGAAGGAATTTTTGTTGGGCCACAAATAAGGGAGGTTTTGAATGACACTGAATTTGAAAAACTCCTAAGTCCGCTGGAATTGAAGGCTTGGCTGGCGTTCAAATGGATATGTGAAAACTTTCTTGGAAGCAACAAGTCACCTGCGTATAAGGATGGAGTCAAGAACCTCCTTGATGCCTTCAAAGAAATGGAGTGTCGAATGTCGTTAAAAATTCACTTCCTGCATTCCCACTTAGATTTCTTTCCTGAAAACCTTGGTGCAGTGAGTGACGAGCAAGGAGAGCGCTTCCATCAAGATATTCAGATGATGGAGAAGCGCTACCAAGGATATTGGAATGAAAGCATGATGGCGGACCATTGTTGGATGCTGTATCGTGACAATCCAGGCCAAATTTACAAAAGGAAATCACACTCACAGCGCTTTTAATAAAATAATGTATATATTCTTTATTTATAAGTACATTGAATAAGGTATATGATGTATTTGTTGTTAGCATTCCTAAGTGTGAGCTGTCCATCCATAAATTTTTTTAGCAATATCAAAAACTTAAAAATATCAAAACCAGTGTATCTATATAACTATACGTGCTAGAAAAGAAATAAAACCAGATTCGGAATCAGCGCGACAAATGCATTAAGAAAAGTGTGATCATGTTTGTGATGAGAAAAAAAGTTTCATTTTGTTGGCCAGTGTAATTCATCTGCACATTGTTTCTTAATTAACGTCGCGTGTGCTCCTGTATCTAGGAGAGCAGTTAAATCTTGGTTATCAGTGCTACAATTTATTATTAAATCTATGAGGTTCGCACCTATTATCCTGATGGGAGTTTGTGTGCGTATCTGGGTTCATTACTGTAATTTAGGAGGGAGGAGGTTGAACTGTTGCCTCCAAAGTAGGGTCTGAAAAAGGGCTCGAATGGTCTTCTATGGGAGGACCTGGGTCATATTCTACGGGATTGCCATACGCTGGAGGGTGTTCTTGAAAACTTTACTCTGTGGAAAATGATTCCTCCACGGGTACTTCTACGTACGAACTAGCTGACCTTGCTGGGTGTACTGAGGTTTGTACATGGGGTAAGAGTGTTGTTGACCCTGTGGTCGTAATCTGTTGGGTTGGTGGTTCGACTGAGGCTGGGAATGGACTGGTTTCTGGGGATTGGATGACTTTTGGGATACGTTTTGGGAACGTGGGTGGTTTGGTTTCTGAAAGTGGGGTCTATACCCTGCAGGGGCTTTATCAGCACACTTTTGGCGATCGCCACGGCGATGACCATGTTCGTGACAGTGGGAGTAATAAGAGGGATAATTGCACTGACTTATCATGTGCCCAAAGCTATCGCAGTTCCTCTTTTTTCCATTTAGCTTGGAAGACTGCTTCTAACGTGGCTAAGGGTTGTGCAAGTGTTATTTCTTTAAAAAATTCTAATAAGTTTTGTTTAAAATCGTCCCATGTTGTAGCTTCGCTAATTGATGGGACGTAGGTGACTGTCATGAGCATTCCCTTCTTTAGGGTCGATAAATCTTTTTGCTTCCCTAATTTTTATATCATCATCGGTGATGTTTTCGCGTAAGAAATGTTGCTCTAAAGATTCAATCCAAGGTCTTACGCGTGGTTCAGCAAAGCGATTATCTATGGTCCCCTTAAAAATTAAAACAGTATGGGGAAGGTTTACTAGTCTGCCTAAGTTAATGTATGCTGGGGGCGGGGGTTTGAGACTGAGACATATTGGCTTGTTCTGGATCTGAAGTTTGTGTGTTTGGGGATATGTTTGAAGGGCGCGGGGTAGGTGGAAAAATGGGTGTAGGTAAATTTTCGCCGTCAGAAAGCGCACCGTCTGAATCGCTCATATGTGAAGGTACTTATTAATGTGTTCTAATTAGGTCTGCTTGACCGATCTTAACTTATGGAATGATCACTTAAGGGGTTTTCCTAACTGCACTATCCAAAAAAATAAATGCACAATAATTTGCCTAACTAGGGGAAAATTTGAAAAGATTGCAAACAAAATAATAATAAAAAAAATGTAAACAAGATTATCCTGGTACTATGCTTGGTACATTAAATAAAATTATACTAGAGTAACTATAATAGTGAAAATAACTGAAAATAACTCTCTGAACATAACTGAGAATAACTGTGAATTTTAACTCTGTGAATTTTAACTCTGTGACATTAACTCTGTGAATTTTAATTCTGTGACAATAATTCTGTGAAAATACTGTTTTCAATATAAAAAATGTATCACTGGTGTCTGAAGTGTTCACTGTTTTGTGTTAATTCTGTCTCAATACTAAATATTAACTGTAAATAGTACTGACTTTTCAAATGTTTAGAGATTATTTAAAAAAGAGTTTTGTACTTAACAAGATTCCTAGAGACTTTAGAGACGTCCTTAGAGACGTGTCCTGAAGAGGTGTCTTGCTGGCCACTTGTTCTTGGATGAAAACTAGGCGTGGAGAACTTGGAGTCGTGACGCACCGGTTCAAGGGTGGATGTGACGAACTAGAAGTCGTGACACGCCGGTCAACTGGGTGTTGGTTCTAGTTCCAGGGTCTGGAAGACTGGAAGAATCCTGGATGCAGAAGTTGTCAGTTGTGAAGATCCTGGTTAAAGGGTCGCCAGTTGTTAACCCCTCCGTCTATGGCCTGGGTTGGTTCGAAGTCGACGACGGGGGCTCTAGTTAGGTGGCAGCAACGGATGAGTGACTTGAAGTAGCTTTCTTCTATATTACTCTCCGAGTTCTTCTATAGTGGCTCGGAGGACTCTGGTAGACTTACTAAAAATTCTGAAGATTCCGGACTCTTCTTATAGCGTATCCGGAAAGTTTAATGACTAAGTTCTTCTAAAGAGAGCAAGGCTCGAAGGATAAGATAAAGACTATCTTTTACTGTAATTTACTGCTAAAATGTACAGGTAATGCTCAGCCTCTGAATTAGCTTCTGAATGACAATGGAAGATTTTTACTGGGGTTTATATACCCCAAAACTGCTAACATCATTATTATTAAATGCTAAAAAGGCTGCATTATTTTTCCACAATATTCGAAAATAAAGTAAATTTTTTAGCTGTGGTAAGGCTTGAACGAGTAAACAAAATATTTGAAGATGAAACCATATTTTTATCTTAAACCGCGACTTT
>JAJOZX010006192.1:170000-305000 GCA_023014485.1 Bathynomus jamesi
TATGTATGTATATATATATATATATATACAGTATATGTGTGTGTGTGTGTATGTATGTTATTTATTTTTCTTTTTTTCTTTCTGTAACCTATATATAGGCTTAACCTTTTTATATACTTCAGTGTTCCTGAGGATGTCATTAGACGAAAGCGCTTGAGCACCATTTTGTGTTTCCTTTCCTTCGTGGTTTTATTCTTCATATATATATATATGTATATATGAGGTACTTTGCGAGATTGGAAGATAAATTTGGAAATCGGGGCAATTCGCATCGGTTTAAATTTTATGGGGGATTAGAAATAAAATTCCGTGAACAAGTTTTAGATATGCGTTTTAAGATTTTTCATTAATTTTTAATAAAGGCTGGAAGCGTAAAGTATCGTGGATGCGAAGACAATTTAATGTAAATGTATTTTATTCTGTTTTCTATAAAAATTAAGTTAATTAACTTTGAAATGGTAGAATTTTCTTTATAAAAATAATACAAAAATTTATAGAAAGGATTGCTGAATGTTATTCTATGAGAATAATTTACCAAGATTTAATATACTTTTTAATATATCTATTGCGTATTATTAAACCTGCTTTCGTATGGTAAATTTAATAGATAGACTTCTCAAAAGAATGAATACTAAGATGGATGAAAAAATTGTTCGAGAACGAGAACCGCATCGGGTCCATGTTCGAGGCCCAGTGATTGCACCCGGCGCTCGGTAAACGAACATCCTTCTGCATGTTGTTGGAATAATGTGCATTGTAAAGAGCCCTGTGTATTTCTTTTATTATTAGATGCGTAGCACACCCAGCTTTCGCACAATTGGTTTGTGGATAAAATGGGCACTCTGGACGCCCTAGTGGTTAAGATGCTGTGGTGCTGGATTCCCCTGCTAAACCGTAGGACTAGGGTGGGGTGAAAAGCTTGAGCTTCGTCAGAATGAACAATTCCCATATTTTTGTCTTTCTTGGAATAAAAAAAAATGCTGTTTTGAGGGCATTTTGTATAAGAGATGAATGACAAAAGTAAATAGACGCCTCTCTCTCGCACTCTCTGGAAACTTCTCTATAAATAAATAATTAGTATATATGGCTGTGTGTGTAATAATAGGGGAACTATGTGCGTTTGTGTGCGCTTCTTGATTGTTCAGGCGATGTATACACTGAGCCAACGGGCTAATAATGCCTGGAGGCACTGGCTTCTCCGCCAACTGGCGGATTTTGAGTTCTAAGTCAAGTGTTGCTACCATGACCACTCATTGAGATTCCGGCTCTCTTGGAAGCTGGATAGTCTCTTCCTCTCTCTCCTCCCCCCCTCTCTCGCTTAGGTTAGGTATACCCCTTTGGGGGGTGAGGCCATCCCAACTTCTCTCCCAAAGAGGTCTTTTTTTTAGCACCCTGGGATTGGCGCTGGGGGGGTCTTATAACAAGGGGGAGGAGGGTTGGCACCGTGGTTGGCACTGGCATTCATTTTAACATTTGCAAATGCACTGCACGCTAACCTTTTCCGGTCATACTACTTATACCGGGTGGGCCAAAATAACTATTACCCTGATTTTGAACAATATAATTTTTACCTTTATCAAATGTTATTTGTACAATCAATGTATATGTCCTGTATAGAATTTCATGGTCTATCTCGTGGTGTAGTTGGATAAACCATTATTTTGTAATTCGCTGTTATACAGACACGGGTAGAAAAACTTTCTGTTTATATACAGTTACCTAATTGAGTCCAAGATTATGCGGACTGTGCCCTCCTCCATTATCAATGCACGCTTCAACCTTGACTTCTCCCTTATCGACGGCAGTACCGCATCAAGGATTTTTTCTTGGTAATAAGCAGCAGTGATTTTGACATTTCGATCAACAAAAACAATCCCTGACTTCCCTAACTCTGAAATAAAGATGGAAACCATGACTTTTTGAGAAAAATGTGGACTTTCCATGCAAAGTCGATCTAGACTGATAGATTTTTTGTCATGTCTTCCATAAACTCGGTCATTTTGTGTTTATTGTTGAAGCAACCGTAAATGTCTCTAACGGACTTGTGGGTGTTGGGCTGTTCTTCTTAACTGCATATCATGGATGAAACCATGTCAATATTTTCCTCAGTGCGTGATGCTTTTGGCCTTCCACTGCCTTCTTTTCGTTTGTTCGACCATGTGATATCGTTTTCTTTATGAGACACTGAAGTCCAGGTATCGTCCATCGTTCATTTAGAAACTCTTTCTTCATTCGTTTTGCACCCCAGCTTTCTTCTAAGGCAGGTTCACTATTAATGCTTCATCTTCCAAAGAGTATTTCATTATGTTATAACTTGTTCACCAACTCTAAGAGAATGATTTTCTGAAATGTAAAAGGAAATAAATTAATTATTTTCTGTGAAAATAAGGAAAATTAATTATTTATGGAGAAAGTGACTCATCTGAAAGTATTAGTGGCTAACTTTGACCGCCTTTCAATTGAGCACATATTCTGATACCTCCCTCCAGTTGTGAGCCTGTATCTCTACTCCTGGCGCGTTGAATCTAGATTCAAAGCCAGCGTTTGAAAGAATAAAAGTATGGGTACAACATACGCCCTCAGCAGTAAGGTCAATATACAGGGTGAACCACAATATTTTTTCAAAAAGTTGGGTAATAGATTTTTGGGCCACCCTGTACAATACTATATACAATATATAATATGCGTCCTTTATACATGTAGCGGAGTATTTTGTCGTTACAAATTAGGTATAGGTATTTGCTTTACCGTTTCTATACCCTCATGGATGGCATTTTGTCGTTAGTAGTATGTGTGAAAAATGGGACAGTACAATTGCATGCAATGTTGATCAATTGAATGCCACTTACACCACCACTCAGCGTGCCAGTGCCAAAAAAGGGTTATGCACACAAGGCGGAATCCTCCAAGCTGCCACAAGCAAGGGGGAATCCCCAAGCTGCCACCCAAACCTAACCTAAGAGAGAGAGAGACAGAGACAGAGAGAGAGAACATCTTTTCGCCTGGAAATCCAGGTGCATAATAAAGCTCTCACCCTCGTCACTTGGCTTAGAAGGTGTAGATCAACCAGTTGGCTTAAGCAGCCAGTTGGCATAGAAGACATAACCAGCCATTTGGCGTAGTATATATATATATATATATACACAGGGTGTCCCATAAGTCTGGCATCATAGAAATAATAAAAAAAGGCAAAACAAAAACTTTTATTTACAGAACGAGCTCAATATATCCACCATTTTTTTCAATACACAAATTCAGACGAGATACACAGTCAGCAAGCACACGGTGAATGATGTCAGGAATAATGGTGTTACATGCCCCAATAATGCGCTGCCGCAAATGTTCAACACTCCTAATTTTCTCTGTGTATACCAGTGCTTCAAGTGGCCCCAGAGATAAAAATCTAGTGGCGTGAGATCCGGACTTCTAGCTGGCCATTCCACAGGCCCTCGACGTCCTATCCAATGACCATGGAATTGTTGGTACAGGTATTCCCTTACTTGGGTGCTGTAATGTGCAGGAGCGCCGTTTTGCTGGAACCATGTTGGGAAATTTCCTTCTTCGTTCAAGACACTGGGAAATGCTTCTTCCTTGAGCATTCGTAGGTAGGTGCTTCGAGGAGTGACATGTTCATCGAAAAAGAGGGGGCCTATGATGCGATCCTTCCAAATGCCACACCATACCATCACCCGAGATGCACCTTGTTCCTTTGAAGAGGTATACCAGTGAGGGTTGTTTTGAGACCAGTAGCGGGTGTTCTGTCGATTTACCTCACCATTTCCATAAAAAACAGCCTCGTCACTGAACAGAATGGTGGACGGGAAATTGGCAGCCCGAGCATATTGTTCCGTAGCCAATTCACAAAATTCCACCCGCTGGTCGGGATCATCTTCGCTTAATTTCTGTAGGATCTGAAGTTTATATGGATGCCATTTGTGAGCCTGAAGAATGCGATGGATGCTACTTTTCGACACTCTTGTCTCGGCGGACAATCACCGAAGAGACTTATTGGGACTTCTGTTAAAATGAGCCAGGATAGCAGTCGCTGTATCATCGTCAGTGGACCTCCTTGAAGGTTCACTGCGTGGGTTATCTTCTATGGATCCTGTTTCCTTAAACTTTGCAACAAGTCTGCTAACACAACTCTGTGTTATTGGCTCGCAGTCTGGATGCAGTCTGTTAAATTCAGCAGCGGCCTCTCTTTCACTCCGATTTCTATGAGTAGAATTATCTGGATTCGTTCTTCCTTGCTCACAGACATTATGGCCTGTAGAAAGAGAAAAATATGAATTATGGTTTGTAGAAATAGAAAAATATGAATTTCTCCTATGATGTCGGTCTTATGGGACACCCCTGTATATATTTATTGAAGCATACATGCATCGTTTATATATTCCCATCATCCCAGTTATTCCTTAATATATATATATATATATATATATATACACCAAGGAAAGCACTTGTTTCAATTGTTTATTGGATAATAAAGCACAACTACATCATTCTGTTTATTTAGACGAATAATATTGGAAATAATTTAACATACATGAAATATATAGAAAATAAATATACAGTCAAAATAGTTCAGAAGAAATCTATACAGCAAAAACTACACACTTTAAACGAAGGATATATATATATATATATATATATATATATATTATTAAATAATAATATTAGTACAGAAGAAATCTATATATCTATTTAATATATGTAGGAGCAAATACACACTATTATTTTGAAGTTTATATATATACACATCAAAATACAAGCGCTTTATGTTCTACTGTGCTTGATAAAAATACTAAACTCGCAAGTCATCAAGTCTACAGTTACATCATCGTTGCTTTGTACTATGCAATAAATTTATACATTCCCAAACCACCGAATTAAAACTAATCACATAGCACTAATATAATATATATATATATATATATATATATATATATATATATATATAGTTCTTCCCCAATTAATAACATGTAAATTCACTTTGACTTTACCTGTCCTCCCACCGTATGTAGGATAACTAATCAATTTTTAGGTTGAAATTCAAGCAATTAAATAAGCTTTTAATTCAAAATAAGGAATAATCACCCATTCATTCACATACTTTTGGACTTTCTGAACGCAATTAAAAAATGTGAGGACTGTTTAAGCCAATTCTGATGAAGATACGTCTACAGAATCGGTAGCGGCGGCCAATCAGAATTTCTCGATCTAATGAGTGGGACCGTTACTTTGTGCCTACGACATTTGATTGGTCCAAAACCAGCATACATATGATATAGTCACGCCCAGATACATTGTCCCCCACTCAGGTGCCTTCGAATCGCCGATTGGTCTTCTGATCCTGGCTACAATTGGGAAGCGTACCGCATATAAAAGTGGGTCATTTTCAACCATTTTCAACTGGGCACCATAGCAGTTATTTTTGTCAGTGAATAAACACGCAATCCTACCCCGTCATGGACACTGCCAGTCAATCAGAAATATATTGTTCACCGGCCTTATATGAAGTTGGAGAGCTAGAGTAAGCCAAACACACACACACACACACACACACACACACACACACACACACACACACATATATATATATATATATATATATACACACGAAAGTTATTTTTCTCCTGCCTTCCTTCAGAGCTGGAGCGACCCTGTATCTTTTTTCCGCTGCCGACCAGGGAAATCTGCTTTCACCGAAAGCCACTGCGAACATTTGCAATGCAATGGCTGGAGATACCTTTGAAATGTGAGTATAATACTAGTTCCGGTCCCTATAAATTAAAGTAATAACGTTTTAAAGTATCTGCTTTTAGAATTACTAAAGTTATTATTTATGAGTATATATATACAGTATATATATGGTCCTGTGTGTGTGTTTTGGTGAAAAACAATTGGATTTTAATTATTATATATATATATATATATATATATATATATATATATTGACGTCCCACCTCACCAAAGTGTTTGAAAGAATAGTTAGAGAGAAAATTTATGATTTCTTGGAGAAACTGGAAAGATTCAACGAAAATCAACACGGATTCCGATCAGGTAGATCATGCCTATCACAACTAATAGAACACTACAACAATATCTTAGATGCACTGGAAGGCAATGACAACTACGATGTAATTTACACAGATTTTTCTAAAGCTTTTCACAAATGTGATCACGGTATAATATCACATAAAATGAAATATGTGGGAATAACAGGCAAATTGGGAAAATGGATCTACAACTTCCTCAGAGAACGTATACAGGTCGTCAAAATTCAAGGTATATCATTTTCAGAATCGGAAGTACGCAGATCAGTACCACAAGGGACAGTACTGGCCCCACTCCTGTTCATTATCATGCTAACAGGCATAGACAGTGGAGTAAACAACAACAGTATAGTAACATCATTTGCAGACGAAACAAAGACCAGCAGAAAAATCAGCGATGTAAATAAAGTGGAGGCCTTGCAGAGGAACACGAACAAAATATACAGATGGTCAGAAAACAACATGTCATTTAACACTGAGAAATTTCAGATCTTGAGATATGGTAGAAACGAGGAACTTAGACTGCATATTATGCTCCAAATAGAAAAGAAATTTAGAGAAGCACGAAAGCAATCGATCAGGGGGTAATAATGACAGATGATGCGAAATTCGAAACACAAAATCAGATAGCGATAAATAAAGTAAAACGAGTAGCTGGACAGGTACTAAGAACGTTCAAAAGGAGGGAGAGGACAGTAATGATTCCCCTGCTAAAAACACTGATTATACCAAAAATTGAATACTGCTCAGTTTTGACGTCCCCATATAAAAAGGAAGAAACTAATAAACTAGAAGAAACGCAAAGATATTTCACAGCCAAGAATTGATGGCTGCAAAGAACTCAACTACTGGGAAAGACTACATAAACTAAATCTCTACTCACTGGAAAGAAGAAGAAGAGAGAGATACAGCATAATCTACATATGGAAAATGATCGAAAAATTGGTACCAAACCTAAAATTAAACCCAATTACCATTCAAACACTGGAAAATAGGAAAGGCAGAATGTGTAGTGTTCCCAAATTAAAGGCCAGACAAGGGACTTCCTCAAGAGTGAAGGAAAATAGCTTGATTGTCAGGGGCTAAGACTTTTCAACCAGCTTCCAAAGGACCTCAGAAACGTCACAGGGGTCAAAGTTGAAGCCTTCAAGAGAACACTACATGCCTGGGTCAGGACGGTACCAGATGAGCCTGGTGTACCTAGCTATGTACGGTGAAAAGCGCAAAAAAACAACTCGCTCCTCCACCAAGCCAGACCTAGAGTCGGGGCCACCAGCTTGACCTCCGTGTGAAGAGAGACCAACGCACGAAACAGCAGCAAGGTATATATATATATATATATATATATATATATATATGGGATGAATTTCACAATAAAACACGTGAAATGAATGAATGCTGCAAACCCACAAGGAAAAAGAAAAAAACGATTCCAAGGCCTTTCGTGTATTCAGAGCTACACCTCGTCAGGGAATGAAGATAAAAGGCATCTCGCCTTTTATCTTCATTCCCTGATGAGGTGTAGCTCTGAATACACGAAAGGCCTTGGAATCGTTTTTTTCTTTTTCCTTGTGGGTTTGCAGCATATATATATATATATATATATATATATATATATATATATAAAACCTTGCATTCAATAATTTTCCCCATATGAAAAACTCATTTTAAAATGCAAAGCTATTCGACCGGGCTCGAGACCCGCTGTTAGCAGGCGGTGCGTAGCATGCCCAGCTAATCATCCATCCGCACAATAAAGAATGTATCAGAATATATGTGAATGGCCCGATTAGGCTAATTTCTAACTGCTTATTATTTTCCCGGGTTCCCTATTCGGCATTTTTTCTTAAAGGGGATTCAAATTTCTACTTTTAAGTATTAGTTATATCATAATCCATAGGCCTGCAGACTTTCTTCAGAAAAATGTATGAAGTACCCAAAAATAATTTTAAAATTTCTGCCTACAACCGTGTCCTTTCTCCTTAAGGGACCGATGAGGAAATCAATCATGTTATAGAAACTTTTCGTAATAGTTTTGAGAAACTCAATTCGTGGACAGTGACCTGAATAGGGGGGTAGAAGTTTCGCAGCACATCTGGTCCAGTGATTGGTCTATCATCGACGAAGTGATGAGTTTTTTCTTTTTTCTTGTGTGTGTTTTGGGATAAGAAGATGCAATGTATTTTCAGCAATTTATTAAATGACAGAACCATGAGGAGCGCTTTATAAAATAGTACATAATAGCGTTTATTGTATACAACACAATTTTACGTAATATGTCCTTCAATGTTTCTCACACATATAGGAGCGACATAGGCTTCAATTTTTTATACATTATATATTTATATCCAACTTAAATTAGTTACAGAATTAGCATCCATTATATTTTAAATAAGCTACAGAGCATAAGACTCGTCCTTAAACGTTACACAAACTAACATTATTGGAGACATTTTATATTTTACACAATAATGTTGCAATTACTCAAATTACAGTTTATATATATACATATATATTATATATATATATATATATATATATATATATATATATATATACACGCGTAAAATTTCACACAATACACCGATTGCGTACAAACGGGAATCGGTTTTTTATCTGTCTGCATACCAGAGCATCATTTCGTTTGGGGGGCAGAAATCGAATAATTTTAAAAAATTTGTAAATTCCTTCCCACGCGCCATATGCGAGAGAAATGAAAGGCAGTACTTACGGCAAGTATTGATATACGGCCCTTGAAATTGATAAGGGATCCAGACAATTTGAAGTGTGTGCTATTGCTCAAGAAATTTTACAGTAATAGCGTCACTCCAGGGATGAAACCCCAGTGAGTTAAAATAGTACATTAATTCCTTATTTTTAAAATAGATGGCAACCCTATGAAGCCATTCAAATCCGCTAACATCCATATGTAGAATAAGTGCGCCGCATTGTCTCGTGGCTGGAAGCTTCAGCGTTTCGTTCTTCGCAAACACACCGATAAATTTGGAGCGTGTGATTCGTTCACTATTCATTACTCTCTGGAGTGTATTCGCATCCATTTTAAAAGTTTGTGACTATACCTCTAAATCTATCGATCCTTATTAGGGTTTGTAATTCGAGGTATACTAGTACACTAATAGGCGCGTCTAGCGGCTTGGCGAATTCCAATTTGACTGAGATGTTTCCACTCTGCTGTGGATTTAAGTGTGTGTTTACACTAGCAGATAAGTCAGGGGTGATGTCAAACGGGTAAAGGTTCGATCGCTCGATGAATTCCTTCTGCGTTACGCCAATTCCTAATTCATCGCAAGTACCGGTAATATGCACAAGATTACTCTAAGCTCCCGAGCAAAGCGGGAACACGGCTTCTGCTGAATATTTCGTTTCTAATGTCCCCCCTAAGGCGACTCCATTGACGTATAGGGTTATATTTTTAAGGCCGAAATTTTCGAAATTAAAGGCGCTCTTTTTATATTTTCCATTCACAGAAACGTGTTCCTGTATTCCAATTAATAACAGTTTAAGTAGAGATCCGAGTGCGACGTTTTCTATCTGCTACGATGCCAAACCTGCTGGCACCGTGTATAGTTTGATCTGTACTCTGTTAATTGGGTATTTTGCTGTGGCGTGTAGTAATTTTTTTTCAATTTCTAATTGTATAACAGCTTAATTTCACTCGGCGCACGCGAAGATACATTTTCATAACATGAATCACCGCGGGCTTTGCGCTCAAGATCTTATTGGTCAGCCCCCTGATTTAAGCAGATCTCACGATTCGTGAGAGTGAGATTTATTTTCATATCGACCCCATTCACAAGCAGCTTCTCCTGAAATAAGAAGACTGTATGCAGACGTCCAAAGCATTCATATATCTTCCTGTTAGAATTTTTAAATTTGTCCTTTATACTGCTTTCGTATTTAGCTTGATAATAGCACTCGGCAGTTAAAAAGGTGTCCTTCGCTTCTTTTGAAAAGTTGAAGACATTTTCCAGATAGGATCGTAGGTGATAGTAACCCGTTCCTGCCGAGATGATGACCTGACTGAGTATGGAGTGGTGTAGAAGGTATGTTTCTGGAAATACAGCGTATTTACCTTCGCAATCCGTTTCATCTGAATGTGCTATACGTATTTTAGCGTACATATGCATTATGCACACAGCATGGATCAAAAAAGCAAAGGCCTGAGATGGGGATCACGAACTGTATAGGGGCACTCGGGGAGCTAATGGTGTTTAACGGGTTAATTGTAATAGTCACTGTGCTCAATAGAAACTTGAGTTGGGGGCATGTCAAAGAGGGACAGCTCTGATTTACAACATTTTGAACTACAAGGATGGATGAAATGAGCCATGGCGAGCCAAAAATAGTGGCACCTCTCTCGACAAGTAGTAAACAGCCTATGATTCATGAGAGCAATATCCCTAGCTTATATCACATAAAAAAAAGATCAACCATAGGTTTCAGTCGCTTAGAGCACTTCTTTTTTAAAGTCCTTTTACGTTCAACGCCACGTGCTGGTAACCCCCTCTTCTTCTTCTTCTTCCGGACAGACTTCTTTTTCCCACCACCGTGCGTTTTTCTCTGCATATTCGATGATTTCATCCCGTGTACACTTTAAGTGCTTTTTAGAGCTTATTCAGCCTTAGCCCCAGTCATTATGTCTTCTACCGTGTTAAGACCTGATTATAACACTTTCCGCCCGAGGTATCTGGTACCCCTCTTCAGCAAGGGGACAGCCGTACGCAGTATGGTCGAAAAAATAGATCCAAGCCCACTCCCGCGCTGGTATCTCACCCCTCGATAGACTGTGAAAGGCCTTCGGGTCATGATAGCACAGTGCGAGGAAAGAGCAGCTGCAATGTTAAGCTCCCATCACCGAATGTAAAATTTTTCCCCTCAATCGTTCTTATATATATTGAGATATTGGTTAATAGATTAGTTGCGACATTGACATAATGGGGCTTGTCATATGTAATACTCAAGCTCTTCTCTCTATGATTGGGAGTGTGAGTGATGCGCAGCCTAGGTATCCCCAACAAATTGATGCTTCACGATATTGCTGTAAATACAGCACATTTCTGCGGGTGGATAGCTATCGCCCAATTTCTCCAATTTCAGCTGATACATTAGGCTGCACAAGTCATGTTGTGTTTCGTGAAAGGTGTTTCGCCCTCGGTTAAAATTTTGAAGTCTTTTCCCTTTAATATTTCTGTTAGCCTGTGCTTTTAGGGTTACAGTATGTGCAGGGGTTTCTTTGTTTACGATTTCGTATACTAAATCATCCGTGAGGTTTGAGCTTCTTAAACTACCTTTTAAGTCTCTCACAACATCCTCGGCCTTACCATAACGACCCGGGCCTAGTGTTACTATTGTATGTAATACAATGCCTCCCCACTCCGGGCGGCACGCATGGTTTCATCCAGAGTTACCCCGGCCTTTTCACAGTCATCACGGTCTCTAAGAACCGTAAAAACGGATTTTTTTATAATCACTACTTAAAAAGTTGGTATCCAGCTGAATTTCGCTTATTTCAACCACATACGAATGACGACCCAATTCAATGGGCCCATGGAGTTCTGTTACATAGTTGGTCAGGGTGTGTGACGTAGAAGTGGTTAGGCGCCATGTTGCATACTATTTAAGCTTCATTATTGCATCAGCTTTTATATAGGTGTTGAAGCTTTCTGAGTGCCATAGCCATTTCACCAGGTGCATTTTTCTCTTTCCTGAACCTTTGCTGCCTAAAATTTTTTCAATTTTAAACAGTTTTTCCCTAAATTAAATGTCACTTTCTGCAGCTCCTCGTCATAAAAGCCTCCTGCAATTTCTTCCCCATTCAAATCTTCAACGTAATAGAGCATTATCTCGTCTTTAGGTCTCATAGCCCTAACTTTAAAAATCTCACGTGTCCATCCTTCCTCAAATCCGTTCGCGAATTTATTACCCGAATGCGACAGCCTTACATAATCATTGATTTTGAAACGCGCAGAGTGTAGTGGCGCTCTACGAGTGTCTTTTCTCACCTCACGCTCTGTGAGCGTACCTCTTTCTAAAAATTCGTTGTGTTGTCCCAATCGCACGGTGGTGTGAACGATTGATTGTAGGATGAGGCCAACGAATCCAGAATGTCTATATATCTGTATGTATTTTTATGTGTGAAATAGCGATGCATGCGTTCCTTTATGGTACGTTGAACTCTTTCAACTAAAGAGGCCTTATGTATAGAATTGCTAGTGTAGTAACTGATATTAAACTCTGTCAGAATGTTCTGAAAAGCTTGGCCTATAAATTCTTTTGGTAGCTTTAGCAAATGGAATTAACCACAGATAGCTATACAGTAGAATACATCTGTTATGAATAGGGTGTAGCGGTACCCACCATTATACACTGACTATCTTTGCATGTCTGTTAAATCTGCCTGACAAGTAGAGTCAATCGATGCCGCTGTTCTCTTGGCTTTTTCAAACCTTTTCCTCACCGGCTTATGAAGTGTATAAGCATCCTGCTCCCGCAAAAACTTCTCAACATCTTTTTCCCCTCCTCCCTCATTTTAAACGCCTCTGTACAGTCTATTAACGCCGCCGTAGGAAGCTGGGCTAGAAATGTCATAATAACATTTTATTAATATGTTAGCCATTTGCGTATTTTAGAGGCACGCGGGGAAGGTTGACCGTTGTTGTTTGGTCTCTTCTTTCTCCTCTTCAGAGATGCCACTGTTTGGAGTGATGGCGTGCTCAGTTGTGGCACATGCGAGGCTTGCTCCAAGTCTTTTAACCTGTTCAGATTTCCCAGCGATGTTTTGGGGACATTTATTTGTTGTAGTCTTGCTTTAATATGCTTCTGTCCTGCTGGTGAGGGCCTATTCCACTTTCACACCAGGTCATGGACAATGTCAACGATGTTCAAACCCTGTACCTTTGTTCCTTCAACAACAACCTCACCTGTATCGGTCCACTGTATAATCGGATCCTCAATCAATAGATTATAAAAACTTAAACCCTTATTCCTCAATGTATATGGGAGACTGCTTTTTAATACATCCGCAATATGGTGTGGGGTCGATCCGTTATTCTTTGACTAGTCATCTCTAGCATCGACCCCAGGTCCTCTGCCGCCATGCTCAACGCTGTCTGCGCTGTGCCTAATAACCACGTGGACCTCTGTCAAATTTTTATAATTTTGTACTCATGAAGAAATTTATGCAGGGCTTCTTGGTATAAAATTCCATTCTCATCAGGTAACTTTTCACTGTTTAATAGGTCTACAATCCGCTTTCCATTCTTTTAAGCCTGCTTTTTACGGGATTCTAGAACCGTATCTGGGGTATTTGAGCTTTGTCGTAAAGCATACACCTCGTGTGGAATTACGACTAGTTTCTTCATTATATTAAACGAGTCAGTAAAGACCCCAAAACTGAAAATAAGATGGGCAGGAATGAACCCCCTCTTTGTAAAATAATTCGTTTTTTCTTCCCCACAGTTTGACTTTTACGAGCTATTGTGCATATTATGTTCTTGTAACGGTGTAGGCAAGCCTTCTGAGGGGGTTCCATTGGTACATTACATTTTATAACGTTAAGACAGATTTCACAGATGCATTTTAAAAAGTTGAAGTCATTATTTTTAACAAACATCTGTTGCAATGCCTGAGGCAGTCGATGATAGATTATTATTAATTCATGGTATTTCTTTAGCTTCTTTGTTATTCTGGAATATACACCGTTTCAAGCTAGTTTGAGAATATATTCGTTCTTAAAATCACCCTAAACGTGTTTCGCGGGTGAATGTCACAAATCAAGTATCCGTAACGTTGGTTTGTAGCTTTTTTATAAACTTCAAAAAACTCCTTACGCTGATTAGGAGACAGAGGGTCGTAGTTAATGGTAGTGAATCTGGGTGGTTAGATGTAGGTAGCGGTGTCCCACAGGGTTCAGTGTTAGGCCCATTGCTATTCGTAATTTACATTAACGACATAGATGTAGGTTTGACTAGTAACGTGTCAAAATTCGCGGACGATCTAAAATAGGCGGTAAGGTTGTTAATGAGGACGATAGTAATAGGCTCCAAGACGATGTAAATAGGATTATGGAGTGGACAGACAAGTGGCAGATGCAATTTAACGTAGATAAATGTAAAGGTTTCCATATAGGTTCTCGCAACAATAATTACACGTACACGATGGATGATAGGGAGTTAGCGAGCGTTGACGAGGAAGTAGATTTAGGCGTACGCGTATCTAAGGATTTAAAGGTTAGGAACCAGTGCCTGGAGTCTTGCGCAAAAGCTAATAGGATGTGAGGCTTCATAGCGCGTAATTTCGAATTTAAATCGAAGGATATTATATTGCCCCTTTACAAGTCCCTAGTCAGGCCTCATTTAGAATATGCTGTTCAGTTTTGGTGCCCGTATTTGCGTGAGGATATTGATAGGTTAGAAAGGGTTCAACGTCGTGCCACGAAACTTATTCCGTCATTGCGCAATAAGCCTTATGAAGATAGGATTAAAGAGTTAGACCTGTATTCACTCGAAACTAGGAGATTAAGGGGGGAGCTTATTGAAGTTTTCAAAATCGTTAATAACATCGATAACGTAAATTTTGACAAATTGTTCACTTTCGATAATAGTAATACTCGCAATAACAGATTTAAGTTGCGTGGCAGACGTTTCATTACTAATATCGCTAAAAACTTCTTTACGTTTAAAGTAATTGATAAATGGAATAATCTTCCCGCGTCAGTCGTTCATTCTACCAGCGTTAATATGTTTAAGAACCGTCTTGACAGACATTTTAAAAGTATTAACGTTGTTTAAAATTTTAAAAAAGTTAACAACAGGAGCTATGGTGGTGGTGCTCGAGGATGAGTCTGTTGACGATAAATGCCAGCTTGTGACATGCCAGCGTGTGATGCCAGCAATAAAAAAAAAAAAAATATTAGACTAACACAAACGTAGATGTAGCTCGTAGCGTAAACTAACCCACTTTTTGTTTAACTGTACCTACTTTTTTTTTTTCTTATCTCCTTACTTTGCATGTCTGTAACTCTCTTTACTTGCATGTTTGTAGTTTGCATGGTATGACAGTGAGTTAAGACTGTGTTTGCATGGTTTGTAAGCGTTCTTATTTTACTTCTTTTCATCTTTCACCCCTCTCCTATTTTCTCCGACTATTTTTCTGACTTGTCGGCAGTGGCCGGCGGATGATGATGGTGAGACTTTTTTCCTCTTTTTCTGAATGAATGTTAACCCACGAGTGATAGGTGTTGCTCCTTACTTAACCCCTTATTCTCTTCTCTTCTCTTAACCCCCTACTCTTTCCTTTCTCTCGGGCTAACCTTAGAGTGGATCTTAGGGTTTTTGTTAGCCTTAGCTTCTGTAGATGTGTAGATTACCTTTGATTGGCTAATACTCCAATTTGTGACACATCCCTGTTTTGTGCGAATAACACTAGATATTGTGCATTTAACGACACGTCGCGCATGTATCTATTTTTGAAAAATAGATTCTAGTTGATGAAGAATACGCTTATGTTAAGATGGTGGGAGAACACGTCTCGGCAAACGTTTTATAGATTTCTAACATGAGATCGTCAATTACAATGACTGTATGTTCATTTCCCTTTAACGAATTAACGTCATATACACTTTGTGGAACAAAATATCATCTTGGTACTCGTTGAATGCTGACTGGTATGTCGAATGGTACCATCTGACTTCATGCACAAATTTTGAGAACATCTCCCTCTTATCTTTAATGATTTTACCACATCCTTTATGGCCAGATATAATACATGTAGAAAGGTCTTGAACCTGAATTTTTCAACAGAATCCATCTCTAACACGTCACACTCTTAAGTGGAACATTTACAAAATATAATAAAATTTTATGTGATGTTTATATTCTACAGTCTTGTTTTTCCTCTTCTTCCACAGAACCGTGAATGACGACGAGGTACAGCAACATGTCCCCATCATCGATTTTACAGACGATACAGATGACAGTGTAGTTGTGGTTACAGGCTAGCGAACCCCCACCAACGACATCTGTAGTGCCCCACCGACAATTCAAACGAGGGCATGATGAGAAATCGTCTTCCACGTCAGGTATAAAGCGTGCTGTTAGAACCCCAATAATAGAGCCGCAGCCCTCTACGTCTTACAACACAACAACCACAGTAGTTCCTTCCACTAATAAAGATGTACCCCCTTATTCTTGTTCAATTCCGGTCTCATCCTCCACAGCAGCACCAGCTTCTCATTCTTTAGAAGCTTGTATAACCCCCACCCCAGCCCTGACTAGAAATCGGTACGTATCAGGGTTGACCAACGAACCATGTATAGCAATGGTGTTGAACACGGACTGCGGCGTGTAGTTGAATGTATTGTGCAGTTTGCCCTTCAGAACAGCGACGGAAGTGAAGTAAAGACGAGGCTGTCCTTCGGGTTTGGGTCAGATGACGGGGATGTAGATGATTTTTGGGTAGTAATACCATAGAGACCCTTGGCTGCTGCAGATATAGAATATATTTTGGGTCGTATAATGCAGGCCTCTCAAAGTAGTGCAACCTTCAACATGGACAACTTCACGATAGATATTGGCCGGGTATGCCGTGTTGCGGGTCATACGGCCACACCTTATACGCTTAACTACAATTCTCAGGCTATTTACAGACGGCATATAAACTCCGAGAGTGGTTGCAGCTTCATAGCAGTCGTCTTAGCTCATACGTTTACTGTGCTAAATACACAGACCCCAAAAAATTTGGTTGCCTACGGTTGTGCAGCGTACCTCTAAACTGGCAGCAAATTGCAAACTTGAGTTTGACTGTAATATGGGTCCTGAAGAGCTGAGAAGGGTAGAGTAGGAAATGAATGTTCGTATAGTTGTATTTGGAATGGATGATCGTCGTAGGAGTGTGTATGTTTTTAAAAGCTGTGTGAGAGACCGTACAAGACCCCTACTTATTTTAGAGCTGTAGGTTCAACGTATCTTCCCATCCTTAATATAAGGGACCTCTACGCGAGTTATGATAAAATTCGAAAATGTGGAAGGCATCATGATTTGTGTAAGAGATGTCTCCAGTTTGCGAATGATATAGTGAAACACTGTAAGGATTGCCACATGGTATGTGAGCAGTGTAAAACCCCCAAATGTGAAAGTCGTGTAGTTGAAGCTGAGAAAAGGGACTCTAATGTGTGTAGCCGCACATTTTTCAAAAATAAATGCTTCCAGCTCCATAAGTCCATTGGCACTTGCAGGAAAATGAGAATCTGTGAATGTGTATGTTTCATATGATGGATAATTGGGGGAAATTCAAGCATAAATGTGATGAAATCCACTGTTATACATGCCATGAGAAATATAAGGGAGATGGTATAAAGTATGTATGTTATATGAAAGATGCTAAGCCTAAAAATAGACCTTGTATAACTCTGTACTATGATGTAGAAACATATACGGTTGCTGAAACCAAAGAGGTTATCCCACATCTACTTGTAAGCCAGACTATCTGCGATGAGTGCATGGAAGTCGAATGTAATGAGTGTCATAAATGTGATAAAAGACAAACGTTTTTAAGACGATCGCACACGACAACCCCGTGAAACACTTTGTGTCCTATATTGTCAAGTTAACGGACAAGTTAAAAAAAATGACTGTGTATAATATTCTTGCGCATAACGTCGCAAAATTTGACAAACAATTCCTTTATAAGGAGCTGTTTGAATACGAATCATCGGAGACATTTACAGGCGATCACTTGAAAAGAGGAAACAAATTTATACCGATGGAAATAAGAGGTAATGTTCAATTTATAGACACTTTATTATTCACACCTTGTAAATTAGCCAAGCTACCCAAGGTGATGGGTTTAGTCGCCGAAGTTTCAAAAGGATATTTCCCTTACACTTTCCTCACTAGCGACACTTTAAATTACGTAGGCCTGCCTCCCCCAAAACATTACTTTAAATATGCCAACATAAGTGATAGTGAGCTTAAAGATTTTGACCACTACTACAACAATTTTAATGAAAACAATCCTTACAATATAGCGGCTGAATGTGAGCGTTATTGCATGAATGATGTACATAGAAGGGCCTTTAGAAGGATATACATAGAACGGTTCAACTGCGATCCGCTGCAAGTCGCAACCACGATCGCCTCATTGTGCTTTACGGTATTCAACAACAATTTCATGCCTATAGACACACTGACCGTTATTCACAGAAACAATCACCGCAGTTATAATGTTATAATGTTTAAGACCAACAAAGACCCTAGGATCCACTCATGGCTGGTCTACCTAACTGTGTTCATAATTGTGTGTTGTGCATGTCCCCCGTGGTGGCGGATGGGACCTACAATTTTACGTGTGTTCCGAACCACAAAGCCTTAATTTTAATACCTTAAACTATACCCAGTCTATCAACATGTGTCTAATCGATTTTTAAACATGTTATAGACGTGCTACTAATTACGTCTACCGGCAAACTATTCCAGCTATTTACTATTCTATGCGTAAAAAAGTTTTTGGCAACTCCTGTCTCGAACCTTCTACTTGTCAACTTACACCCGTCATTTCTAGTCCTATTATATTGAGATATTTCGAGAAAGCTATCTCTATCTACGTTATCGAACTCATAATTTTGAAAACCTGAATTAGATCACCCCTTAGCCTCCGAGTCTCGAGTGTGGTCAATTTTAACTCCTTAAGCCTATCATCATACGACTTTGACCTAAGCGACGGAATCATCTTAGTTGCTCGTCTTTGAACTCTTTCGATTTTGTCTATATCTTTGCGCATATGCGGATTCCAAAATTGGACCGCGTACTCCAAATGGGGTCTAACTAATGATTTATAAAGAGGAACTATAATATCGCGCGAATTTTTACTCAAAATTCCGAGCTATAAAACCTAACACTTTGTTCGCTTTATTGACCGCTGCTGTACTTTGTTTCGCTACTTTTAAATCACCAGTGACTATAACTCCTAAATATTTTTCCTGCTCTACGCTTGCTAACTCCTTCACTGACATGCTATACGCAAAATTACCGTTACGCGAACCTATATGTAAAATTTTGCACTTATCGACGTTAAATCTCATTTGCCATGTGACTGACCAATCAACGATTTTATTCAGATCTTCCTGGATTTTACCTCTATCTTCGTCATTAATCGCCCTACCACCCAGCTTCGTGTCATCCACAAACTTCGAAACTGTACTGACTAGGCCGACATCTAAATCGTTAATATATATAAGAAAAAGCAAGGAGACCAATACAGAACCCTGAGGAACGCCACTCGCTACATTAGCCCAACACGACTCTGCTCCATCAACGACCACCCTCTGTTTCCTACCTCGCAACCACTCTTCTATCCAATTTATTACTACACCCCTGATTCCATGAGCCTTAGTTTTTTCATTGAGTCTTTCGTGCGGTACGGTGTCAAACGCTTTTTGAAAATCTAAATACACTACATCAACCGCCCGATGACTATCGTAAACATCAACCACGCTTTGAAAAAATTCTAAAAGATTAGTTAAGCAAGATTTGTTTCCCCTAAAACCGTGCTGCGTTTTTCTAAGTTATGCAATTCTAACTGTTCGACTATACGATCTCTAATTATTGACTCCAGTAGCTTACCTACAACAGACGTTATACTGATTGGCCTATAATTTCCCGTCGCATCTTTATCGCCTTTCTTAAAGATAGGTGTTACGTTTGCTAACTTGAAATTTTCTGGTACGCACCCCTCAGAAATAGACGCACTAAAAATCGTTGTTAGCTTCACAACAATGCTATCTTTTAATTCTTTTAGTTGTATGGGACATATGGAATCCGGTCCCGGTGATTTACGCATTTTCATTTTATCAAGCTAACGCATTACTTCCCCTTCACTAACCACAATATTATCCAAAATATTACCATTATCAAAAGGTATTATGTCTATGACCGTAGGGATATTCGTTACATCTTCTATAGTAAAAACTGACGTAAAAATTCGTTTAGCAAGGTAGCCATTTCCTTGTTTTCAGAAACTAGAACTCCGTTAACATTTTTCAAAGGCCCCAAGGCACTTTTTACTGGATTTCCATTGTTGACGTATTGGAAGAATCGCTTGGGGTTTTCTTTACCGTCACGAGCTATGGAGATTTCAAATTCGCGCTTGGACTTTTTTATTACACTTTTCGCTTCACGCCTTAGAGATATGTAGTTGTTTCGTAACCACAAATTGTTTTTATCGCACTTATGTAGCCTATAAGCCCTATATCTACTCTTTATAATATCTCCTACTCTAGAAGTAAACCACAAGGGCTTGTTATTTACTTTCGCGCGCTTAATTTTGTACGGTACACATTCCTCATATATGGTCCTAAATACTGTTTCAAACGATTCCCACATTAGTTTTGTGTTGGAGATCCCCATTACGTTTTCCCAATTGACGTGTGACAATTTATTTCGAAATTTACAAAAGTCTGCGTGCTGGAAGTTAGGAATTTTAGTCGAGTTAGCTGGTTTCGAGTGACTTACTGAGAGGACAAACTCTACCATATTGTGATCGCTATTGCTTAACGGTTCTATTACTTGAAGATCAGTAATTAGCCTATCATTCGTAGTTGTTACTAAATCTAAAATACTGTCCAACCTCGTAGGTTCCCCAACCTTTTGAATAAGAAAGCTATCCTCGAGAAAATTAACTAAACGATTACCTTCCGCGTCTCCCTGCACTGTATCGTAATTCACGTTCGCGCAATTAAAGTCACCCATAACTAAAGCCTGCTCACTACCTACTATTCTCTTTAGTTCACGATATAACGCTTCGTCCGTATCAGCTGTTTGATTAGGGGGCCTATATATAACCGCAACAAGAAGTTTGAAATCGTTCAATTTAAGTTCTGCTATAGTCGAATCTATCGGTTCTGGAATTGTGTGCTTTACTTCTATAACGTTCGCAATATTATCTTTGATATACAACATAACACCGCCTCCTCGCCTACCTATTCTGTTTTTAACAAAAAGTCTATAACCTCTAATTTGATACTCCCCTACAAAGTCACGTGTTTCAGTGCCAAGCCAGGATTCATTTATCGCAATTAAATCAGTCATTGAAAGCAATTAAAGAAAAAAAATCGTTTATTTTATTTCGTAAGGTACGAGCATTTAAGGATAGAACCTTTAAATTGTTTGTAATTGCGACACCTTCGCGAACGCAGGAGAAATTTGTGGAAATTACGCTGGGACCGTTCGAGTTACGGCAGCCTGAAAAGAAGAGACAGTATTATGAAATAGTCTTCCTAAACGCGCAGCTCCAACGTCATTAAGATGAAGTCCATCTCCGAGGAACAAGTCCCTCCTGCCGTAGAAACTATTCCAAAAATTCGCAAAATGCACTCCTTCCTGTTGGCAAAGAGACTTTAGGTTATTGTTGATATAGGTCGCTTTGCTGTAGAAATCGCTACGTTGGATAATTCGAGGAAGTATACCTGTTAAAACAATTTTATTAGTTTTTTCCTTTAGTCGCTCTAGTAAGTCCCTGTACCTAGCCAGCAGTTCTTCCGATCTAGAATTTAAAACGTTATTAGTACCGACATGAATAACATACGTTGTGTCCTCAGAGGTACCGTCTGTAAAATGGTCAACACTATTAGTTATATCCTCCACCCTTGCACCAGGGTAGCAGTAACGGCGCCTACGACGAGGGTTTCTCCCACAGAATTCCTCAAGCTGCCCTCGAACAATGGAATCGCCAACGAGGCGTATTTCCGGTTCATCAGCATCTTAGAAACCTGAAACAGAAAACTTGTTGTTTATTATTACTGGTAGACAAGTCTCAGGTTTCCTCAATGGGGCTCCATGACGCACTCGAACGAAGGGTTGGGAACTAGGGGAAGAAAGAGGGCTAGTAGTACTGTTTATATTATTAGTAGAAACTGAGGCAGGAGGGGTCGTAACTGGAGTCTCAAGGAATTCTAATTTTGCCGTCAGGAACATCACGCTTTCTTCAAGTCTCACTCTGGCCTCCCTCTCACGTTCTAACTCGTTCCTCAGGACTTCCATGCTTGATCACCACCTGCAAACTAACTGTTCATTATTATTAGCCATTGTACGCGTAAGCGACAAATTTCCCTTCACAGTGACTGCAAGTACTTGACGGGGGTGCTATGCTCTTAATTATTTAAAAAACAAAAAACCAGCGTTTGGAAATTAATAAATTACAACGTAGGTCTACCGCGTGCTTTTTGCGCCGTCACCTGCGCAAATCCGCAAAAATGTTCCTGAAACGCAGAAACAGGTTCTTGTAACACAAATTTGTACTAAATGAATATATAATTAAGCTACCGACGAAAGCTCTGTAAATGAAAAAGTATTACTAAAACCTATCTGTCCGCTATTCGACCGACTGTTTTCCTTCCGTTTTTCCTTTTTCCCTCGGTGGGTAACCACACTCTACTTGATCCCCTGAAGGAAAGGAAAATGAACCTAATGAAAGCACGTTTTCTGAGAGATTTGAAAAATAAAAAAGGCAAACCAAGGGAATTTCAACCTTATGAAACCTCGGTTAGTAACAGATTCGTAAACAAACAAGGCAAGCCACGTGCACTAGCCTTGGTTTAATCAAATAATATAGTAATGAATAAAGTCAATAAATGAAATATATTCGTTAATGAATGATTAGTAACACGAAGTAATTTAGTTAAGAATGCACCAAACACTATTTTTTTTTAAAACACCAACGAAAACCACTTATTCAAATGGTAACACTGGACACTCGATAAAACGCGTCTATTCACAAGGAAAGACTGATCACAACTGTTATGGTCACAGTTATGGGCATAAGGCTATTTACTGGTTCGTACACCTACAGCAACAGACCGGTGTATACATAAAACATGCCCACAACACGGGGGAAGTACCCATCAAGGTCACTGGTCGTGTTTTTTGGGTTGATGGTCTAAGCGAAGACCTCGTCACTCGTGAGAAGACTGCGTACACCTTTAACGGTTGCTGGTGACATGGATGCCCACGTCCTGAGTGTGGAATCCTCGGAGATATCTTCGGTAGATCTGCAGACAGTCTTGCATGGACCCGCACCCGCGATCAGCTTATTGGCTCCCAGTTCACTCACAAGGTCTTGTGGGAGCACGAATATGATGCATGGATGGAAGCAAATGGGGAGTACCGTGAAGAAATAAACACCATCAAACGTTCAGTGGTGTTGGATCCTCTCAGATGCGGCGATAGCTTGTTCGGTGGGCGTACAAATCCCTTCAAGCTATACTTTTCGACTGCGGAGGGCGTGAAACTCCATTACTACAACTTCTGTTCTTTATACCCCTACGTAATGAAGAACAATCTTTACCCAGTAGGAGCACCTGAAAAACTGGTGGGTCCTGCCTACCATTGAAGGGTTCTCAGCAAATTTGAACGAGAACTATTTCGGTCTTTCTTTCGTAGACGTGCTCCCCCCTCGCGACTTATGGATGCCGATCTTACCCGCCATTGTAGACCTCAAGCTCATGTTTCCCCTATGCGTGAAGTGCGTAGAGGAGAACAATGGGGACTGTAATCACACAACCAACCATCAGAGGTGTATAAATTTAGGGTGGATCACTTTTCACTTTTTTTAAAAAATTATAGCTGGTCAAAGTTTTTCCCATGATTTGGTTCAGTGAAGTACACTGACACCATTTTTACAAAAATCGATCAATATTTAGGGGTCGCGCATCGACCTTCAAAATTTCAATTTTGAAAATTTGGCCAAATTGACAATTTTTTACTGAATAAAGATAAATCATCAAATGACCATATTTTCTGAATCCTCTCAGTGAAAGAAATCCTCTCAGATACTTACCAAGTTGATCGGACAAGTAGTTTAGAAGTTACACTCACCTAGAAATAACATTAAAATTTAAAATACCGTATTTGTCCCCCGTTATGGACGTAATCATAGCATCAGTAGCTGGCGCATCCTAAAATCCCAATCACACACACACGCTATGTCTATGACCAATATTTTTACTAATCACAGTTTGCTTTTTACAGATCAACTGTGTCAATTGATTCTTGTTTGATAAGTCTAGACTTTAGTACAATGGATAAACTGTTAACAACCAGGAGTGGGAAGACTCTGAAAGTTACTTATTCTGGAAAAGAGAAAGCAGCAACAACAGCACCACCTTCTCTAAGGTCAGCCACGGACGTCTTCTTAATTGGTCAGCCATCTTCCTCGATCGGTGGTGCCAAATTGCCAACCACCCATCAAGTTCTCCAGTACTTCTTCTATGCCAAGCAGGAAACTACTGACAGGAAGGCCGCCGTAAAAGACACGGTGGCCAATGTTCTGGCATTTTGGAACATGGCACGTATAAAGACGATCACGAGGCGTAACTGCGAAAGAAAACTGGAGTTACTGTGGGAAGAGTGGCGCTCGCTGCAGAAGAGCAAGATGAGAGACAGTGACGCGGGAAAAGGCAGGGAGAAGTTTTCAGAAAATCTGAACAAGCTCTGGGACATCGGAGCTCCCGATGCTATTGAAGAGATACAGAAAAGTCGACTGCTCTCAGACAACAACAAACAAGAAGATATTAAATTTTATGAGGATCAA
The DNA here is from genome assembly GCA_023014485.1 of Bathynomus jamesi. Lineage (NCBI taxonomy): Eukaryota > Metazoa > Arthropoda > Malacostraca > Isopoda > Cirolanidae > Bathynomus > Bathynomus jamesi. The sequence goes on from JAJOZX010006192.1 coordinate 194,660, forward strand.
CGGGGCCTGCGCCAGGCAACAATGAGTGGGAATGATAAAGTGTTCGTTGTCAAGAGAAAACGGCAACTCTCAAGACAACAATCTCGTGATGAGCCAGGCACCTCAAAAACGAAATTAGGAACCGAAGCTGAGAGCGACGATGAATCTATAGAAAGCAGATCATCGAGCAACTCCGAATCACAGCTAGAACCACCATACCGACAGCCGAGAGAATCAACTGTATCAATCAGCCTTCCTCACCGCATCCTCAATGCACCGGCTGTTATTGAAGTGGCTGATCGCTTCCGGATGTCCAATAATCAGGTGTGTATATATCAGTAATGATCTTTCCTTGACAAAGATATAATAGACGTAACGACGGAAAATTTAGTGATTATTTTGTCACATAAAAACCATACGCATCCTTGTCAATTTCCTTTCAATTTCGCACATAGGTGGCAAGTGTCGTGGCGGCAGTCCTACGTTCGGCAGATCCGCCCGCAGACCTGGACAAATTCAGTATCTCGAAGGACACGTCTCGCCGTGGAAGAGTGGCACATCGTTGTGAAGTGTCGACAGCTGTGCAGAAATCCTTCGTATCTCCGAGGCATGCTGTCGTCCACTGGGACGGTAAAGTAATCAAGGTCAGTTTTGCCCTCACCGTGGACGACAGTGAATTAACATGTTCCAGTGACGACAGTGGATTGACATATTCCAGTGGACGATAATGGATTGGCATGTATGACATACGTTTCAGGACTCTCTTGGATCATTGGAGCACCGCCAGGCGATTCTCATCTCCGGAGCTCCCCAATGCACAGAAGGAAAGTTGCTGGCCGTTCCGACTGTTGCTGACGGCACCGGTCTGTCCCAGGCCCAGGCGACCTTTCGTGCTCTCAAAGACTGGGGATGCGAGAACAACGTGATTGGACTGTGCTTCGACACAACTTCCTCCAATACGGGGAGGGTGCAGGGTGCGGTGGTCCGGCTGGAGAACATGCTTGGTAAACCGCTCTTCCAGCTGGGCTGTCGCCATCACGTTATGGAGCTCATCGTGGGGGCAGTGGTCATCACCGCGTTTGGAAGAACCACAGCACCAACTGAACCTTTGTTCCAGTATCTGAGGAGAAGGTGAATTTCAAGTCTAAGGCGCATTTGTTTTCTCCAATGATTTTTTGCCTTCAGAGCAATTGAGATATCAGCGTCCTTCTACTAATGATGTTAATAGCAGTCGAAAAGGGAAACTTCAGTCGTTTTCATGCAATATTTTCATAACTCCCCTTTCAGGTGGGACAAGCTCGACCTCTCGACTTATCGCGAGCTGGAGATCGAGCATTTGGCGGAGGTGACGTGGCTGATGGAGCTCCGAGATGAGGCAGTCAAGTTCCTCGGCACCGCTTCTGGTCTTGTCAGAGAAGACTACCGAGAAGTGGCGGAGATTACACTCCTGGTACTCGGGGCCCAGCCACGTCGTGGCACACACTTCATGCGCCCAGGAGCCTACCATCATGCGAGGTGGATGGCCAAGGTTGGTATTTTGAATTAGAAGTTAAATATTGTATTGCCTTCTGCAAACAGCCATTTGAAGTCCCTACCAGAAAAAAATAAGATAAATAATTTACCATTAAACAAACTTATATGGAGTGGTATCGGTATTTATACATCACAGTGCGTATTCGTTTCAGATCATCTACTACACGAAGCTCCTGATGTTCAGCGGTCAGCTGGAGTTCGACGACGAGCTGGTACAGAAACTTCAGAGAGTGGTACTATTTACTGCACTCCTCTACGCACCTGCCTGGCTGGCGGCTCCTGTCGCAGCTGATGCCCCGCTGAATGACCTTGTGTTGTACCAGCGTCTTCTGCAGTACAGGGCTGTGGATCGCGAGATTGCAGAGGCTTCACTGGCAGTGATCAGGCGGCACTTGTGGTATCTGAGGCCTCAGACCGTCGTTTTCGCCCTCTGCAGTGACAAAGTGGAAGACACTGTGAAGCACGAGATGGCAAAGAAGCTGTGCCGCCTCGCTGTGCCCGAGGACTTCACGTATGACAACGTCTCGGTTGATGACACGACGCGCCTTCCGGACCTGATCGATGAGTCATCGTGGTTCGTGTTCACAGGCCTGCAGGTGTGCGCGTCTACGTGGCTCACTCTGCCGGTGAATAAGTGGGATCAAGATAAGAACTACTGTGATCTGAAGAATGTCATCTCGCATCTGAAAGTTACCAACGACGTGGCAGAGAGAGGGATAAAACTGATAGAAGATTACGCGAACACTGTCACAAAAGACGAGTCACAGCTGCAGGGTCTTCTTCAGCTCGTGGAAAAGAGCCGGAAAGAACTCGGTGACTTCAAGAAGTCGTCACTTGCCAAGATGACGTAGCGCAGAGGGAAAGGGAGTTAGCAGAGAGAGTACATGGCGCACGCCTTAAGATGACGTGTGTTCTAACCACGATTCATACAGTTTTTGAACCTAGTTAGGGGCACCGGAGTAAGTGCCTTTAGTGATATCGGTAAACCGTTTTAATACAAAATACATTTGATCTTTCCTTATTCGTTTTATCTTATCCTAAAAAGCAGACAATGGCAGACAGCATATGGAGGTACGGGGACAAATACGATATTTTAAATTTTAATGCTATCTCAAGGTGAGTATAACTTCTAAACCACTTGTCCTATCAACTTGGTAAGTATCTGAGAGGATTTCTTTCACTGAGAGGATTCAGAAAATATGGTCATTTGATGATTTATCTTTATTCAGTAAAAAATTGTCAATTTGGCCAAATTTCCAAAATTGAAATTTTCAAGGTCGATGCGCGACCCCTAAATATTGATCGATTTTGATAAAAATGGTGTCAGTGTACTTTCACTGAACCAAATCATGGGAAAAACTTTGACCAGCTATAATTTAAAAAAAAAAGTGAAAAGTGATCCACCCTAGACTGTATATACAAGCCCCGAGCTGTCCCTAGCCGTTCGCCACGGCAGAGACTATAAAGATATATTAGGTGTGGAGGTTTCAGAAGCTCCCCAACCTTTTCAAGCCATATATAAACACTTTTTTGAAGGATAAGGTAGAAGCATCAGGGTATCCGCAAGGAGTTGAGACCGAAAATGAAAAATCGGCGTATATTCAGCGCCACCGTGATCGTGAAGAGATACAACTTGAACGGACCCAAATTGTAAAGAACCCGGGCAAGCGCTTTAGTGCAAAGTTTTGTCAAAATAGTCTTTGGGGAAAATATGCGCAGAATACAGGCAAGGGGAACGCTCATCTAGCCCAAAGTTATAACGAGGTTTGGGATTATGCCAACGCTCCCGATAAAGAGGTCATGGAGATCGTGAATGTAGGTAATACGTACATAATAGAGTACAACATTACCGAAATGGCTACAGATACATCTCGTGTTACAAACATACCTGTACCCAGCTTCAGAACCGCATACGCCCCCCACTGGGGGGCGTGGGGGCGTGAAGGAACTTAGGGGGACGAAAGTCGAAAGTGTGTCGCAGCACACATAGGAAACGTTACCAGGTGCCTGGTACTTACAATACCGTACACTTTGGATACCATAGTTGATTGTGTTGTTATATATATATATATATATATATATATATATATATATATATATATATATATAGTGTTCCTGAGGATGTCATTAGACGAAAGCGCTTGAGCACCACTTTGTGTTTCTTTTCCCTTCGTGGTTTTATTCATCATATATATACAGGGCGTCCCAAAAAAATGTATACACACTTTAAATAATTATAAAGGCAGTGTTTATTAAAATACATTTCATTTTCAAAATGTAATAGAATCTGCAGACATTATTTAATTGTTTTGTCAACGCCTGTTTTCAAACTGACGTCCGTTCTGGTCCAGGCACTGCTGATAACGCGAAGCAATGGAATCGCAAACATCACGAAACATTTCGTTTGGTATTTGTGTGCATTCTCGTTCAATGGCTGCTCTCAATTCAGCGACTGTTGCAGGTTTTATAGCGTAGACTTTGTCTTTTAAGTATCCCCATAAAAAAAAGTCTAGTGGTGTGAGGTCTGGTGAACGCGGAGGGTATTCTACGAAACCCCTTCGTCCAATCCACATCCACATCGTGCCAAGTACCACTCGCAATACTCCACTCTTCGGTCCGGATCATCTTCATTAATAGCATGGACTAATCTTGGAATGTAACTTTTCCATTGACAGCGCTTCAAAATGCGTTGGACAGACGATTCTGAAATTCCTACCTCACGACTCGCTTGCCGCACAGATTTTCTTGGACTTTGGTGATACGTTTCCAGTACTCTTTCTTGCTTTGTGGGGCTTGTCGATGTCCGTGGTCTTCCGGAACGCTTCTTGTGGACATTCTGAACAGTTCCATCGGCTTCAAACTTATCTCTAATTCGAGTGATGGTAAGTCGCGTTGGTGGATCTGTTTGAAACTCCCTCCTAAACTGTCTTTGCACTTCAACTGCGTTTTCACACTTCCAGTAGCATTTTAGAATGAATTTCCTTTGTTCAAAGCTTAGTCTGACTGCCATTATTAATTCTAATGGGTTTAACTTGGAAAGAAAGAAACATCAATTGAGCTATCAGCTGTTAAAGTGTGTATACATTTTTTTGGGACGCCCTGTATATATATATATATAATATATATATATATATATATATGTGTGTGTGTGTGTGTCCATTTACCCGTTAACGATATGTTTATTTATTTATTACCCGTATTTGAATATATTCCATGAATTCGAGACTAATTGTTTGTTCATGATATATTTATTTATTTAAAATAAGTCCTGTTTCATTTAGCGTTTAATTTCTCCATCGTGTGTGTGTGTGTGTGTGTGTGTGTGTGTGTGTGTGTGTGTGTGTGTGTGCAGGAAAGGGATCAGCTCCGCCCACTGTATGGCCGATCAAAGGGGTCACGTGACTCCGGCCACTAGCTGATCATATCTCTGCCACTGCGTGCTCAGTTGACCTCAACAAGCCCTCGATCTCAGACTTGTATTTTGAAGAATTTTCGCGTAGATATTGCCTGTTCAACATTCATGAAGTGTTATTACATAAAGTCTACAGATGTGATACACGCAAAGAATCCCTATTCCTCCCTCCTTTGAGGCTTTTAAGGCCATATTGAGCCGTGGGAAGCGTAAGTAGCAGGAGGTTCAAATACTCTACGGGCTTTCGTGGTTCAAACGATGTAAAGGCTCACATACACCACAAAGTGAAAGAAGCATCACGTGCAGAAGAGAAGCAACGGTTTTGGGTAGTGAGTCTTGTTGATGAATGGTGTGACAAGCAGTATTATGTCATGTTACATCACACCGAGTAGGCATACCCTGCGTCTGAGAATGTAAATCTTGTTATCATGGACAGTCTAAAATATTTTTATCATTACGTTCATATATATCATGATGAGGTTCGCAGTGAGGTTGTGGCTAAAGGCCTGTGTGAGTTTTTAATAAGTTTAGGGATGAGTATCGCTTGCTAAGCAAAAAGGACAGATATGGGCACATGTTTCTCTCAAATAGAGTGCCGAAGTGTTAATAAAATGTGCACAGTTCGAGAAAACACAGTGTTGAATACCCCTGAACGAAGATGCCTGGTGCGCATTCCGGGGAGTGGGAGTGATAAAACATTAAATCCAATATTACTTCATGTATCGGAAAAATTCTGATTGCCCGGCATAATGGGATACAAGTATTCATATGATTCTTTCATGTTGGAACAACCCCGTACACGAATCACTAACGCTTGGTATGACGCGGCCGTGTGACTCGTTCCCCAACCCTCAAACCGAGCCAAACCGCGCACCGGCTGTTCATAGTCATCTCAGAGCTTGACCCGACTGGACGTGCACTCCTCACAATAGAAAACGATGGAGCTTCCGTTGAGCAGCATTCTCAATGCGTATATGATGTCATTGCGTGTGTTCAGGCGTAAAACCGGCGCCGTTAACTATGTACTTGAAACGACTTGCAGACAAACAAACTCTGATAAGCGGAATGTTATTTATTTAAGTGTTGAGGAGATGAATACAATCTTCGTGATAGTTGAGAAGTGAGGCGATGATCGTTATAAAATACCTGCATGTGTAGGCTCAAGAAGAGAACAGATTAGTGATGCACCCTCATATGCCATTATTTGTATGTTATGTATAAATCGCGACCATCCATGGGTTGATATATGGCTGATGTGGAAGAATGCGTCTGACAATAACGTCTTTGTCCCCACGTGAAACCGTTTCCTCAACAGAATGTTTTAAATCGTTGGTTTCCGCAAGCTAAAGCCTATATTAGACGCACGTTTTACCGATATGCTTTATTTTGATACGGTTCTTGAATACGCATACACCGCTCTGCTCGACGGGTTTACCGAGTGTAGGACTGAACAAGGCGAGAATGGTCTGGAACTGGATGCGTATTTAAAAGGTAAAGACTCTTCGAAATATCTTGAACTTTGGTGCAAAGGACTTCAGCGGTACAGAGCTGAGCTCACCTACACTGTTCACCCCGAAGAGCTATTTCTTTATATAACGAGCAGCTGTCGGCACGACTTAGAAGATTATTTCAACTGCCGATATGTGTTGTGAAGAAGAGTTCACGGCTTAAAGGCTCGGATTCGAAAGAATAAACCCTCGTTTGGAAAGGAGTGTTTATGAACTTGAATTTAATAGTGGTGTTGTGGAAAACGATGCCCTATTTGTTGCGTGCTTTTGATTGTATTTTATCCGTGTTTAAAGAGAGTGATAATTTGCCAACCAATTGTAAAGTGGGCACAAAAATAGTGATAACGAATTGAAGGCCCTTTACATTGAATATAGGCAACCCCTTACTTTGAATGGTGCAATTATGTTAAATCGTATTTACTGCATAGCACAAAGCAACGATGATGTAACTGTAGACTCAATCACATGCGACTTTAGTATTTTAATTAAGCGCAGTAGAATATAAAGCGCTTGTATTTTGATGTGTATATATATATATATATATATATATATATATATATATATATATTAGGGGGGTCGAAACATATCAAAAATCGAGTTTCTCCAATTCCACAGTATGCACGTAGTTGGAAATGATGACCTCAACATCTTGTAAAAAAAAATGATTATATGCGACCCCCCTTACCCCTTCCATAGCATCCCCCCTATTTTACTCTCTCCACAGATATAAACCCCAAATGTGACAATCATGCATTATATTGTCTTATTAAGTAGATTAGATTAATTTGGATAGATTATTTAGATAGAATTTTAGATAGATTGAATAGATTACATAGATTAATGTAGATAGATTAGATGAATTACACTGGTATGCATCAATTTTGCTGTCAAGGGTTTTGTAAGTGATTCTTATAGAGTTTTTCCTGCTGATTTCGAATCTGCAATCCGTTTTTCTCAATCAGCTCAGGTTATCCGGCTATGGCCTCATAAGTAAAATAGAATTTTTCGTGATTTTGTCAAAGCGGAATTGGAACAGTAACATCTATCATCACTTGTTTCACTTGTATAATATATTTTTTTACTTTTCAGGCATATAGATAAAATATTTCATAATGAATAGAGCGTGTAAAAATGATCCCAATAGATTCTGCTACATATGTGGAACGGTTACCATGCCAAATAACCAGTCCCAAATCACTAAATTTGTGAAGACAATGTATAGAGCATACTTTGGAATTAAGCTAGGGGACCAGGACAAAAATTTCGCCCCTCATATGTGCTGCAAGACGTGCATTGAAAATTGAGAAGATGGAGCAAAGGCAGAGCGAAATCTTTGCCTTTTGGAATTCCCATGATTTGGAGAGAAGGAAAGGATCACGTGACAGATTGCTATTTCTGCATGACAAACCTCCAAGGTGGGCTTATAAATTTATTTTTCTTAAATATTTTGAAATCCTCGTATGAAACTTGACATAATATTCACCATAATGTAATATTCACCATATATAGCATAATATTCACCATAATGGTAATCATACATTTACATATACATATTGTTATAGAAAATACATTTACACATACATATTGTTATACAAGTTACATTTACATATACAATGATTGTTATTTTCTTCTTTTTCATTCATATTGTCCCCGAAGGGACAATATGAATGAAAAAGAAAGAAAATATACAGACTCCATCGACCTATTTCATATCTTACAGACCGCAGCCTTCCCTCACGAGCCGCCACTGTCTGAATGCTTCTTCTATTTCATATGCAAGTTTTATATCCATGTTTCTGTGTTTCTATTTTCAGGAGTTAACAAGAAGAATAAACACATTGTTGTATACCCTGACATTCCTTCTGCTATGAGACCTGTACCCCATGGTCCTGGAATTCCAATACCCGACCCACCTCAAACCCTGGACTTCGATGATTCTGATGATGAATCAATGACCAATGCCAATGACCAGTCCCAGTCGTATATACACCTCAAAATACCGCTTCAAATGAGCCGAGACCTCTCAACCAGGCCAAACTTAATGATCTTACCAGGGATTTAGGACTTTCCAAATTAGCTGCCGAGATCTTGGGCTCACGACTTCGAGAGGACAACTTGCTGGCTCCGGGAACAACATTCTCCTGGTTTAGGAAACGAGAGGAAGATTTCCGCAAGTTTTTTGCAGTGCACGAAAATACCTCTTCCTTAGTGTACTGCTGCAATGTTGAGGGGCTAATCGAATCCTTGGGCCTGCCATATAACGCATCAGAATTGAGGCTATTTATAGACTCGTCTAAACGAAGTTTGAAAACAATACTTCTCAACATTGGGAATAGGGTTGCATCAGTCCCTGTAGCACATTCCGTACAACTTACTGAGAGCTACGATAACATGAAAATTTTACTGGATGCTCTCGTATACGACCAACATAACTGGAGGATCTGTGGAGATTTGAAGGTAATACTAATATCATAAGTAAACTATTGCTATTGACTATGTTGTTTTTCCAAAGGTTATTTGAGAGCGTATAAGAACACTTAACGTCCCCACAGAAGTGATACAGTCCAATGCATAGATTTTTTTATCTGATAGAACAAATTCTCTAAATTCTTTAAATATTTTCAGTTTTTTTCAGATTGTGGCATTTGTATTGGGAATGCAAGGGGGATACACGAAATACCCATGTTTCCTCTGCAAATGGGATAGCCGAGCGGATGAGAAGCACTATGCACAGCGTGAATGGGCATCCAGAGAGAATTTTGAACCTGAGTCGCATAATGTCGTTTCAGTGCCCCTTGTACCACCAACAAAAATTTTGCTCCCACCACTTCATATTAAGCTGGGCTTGATGAAAAATTTCATCAAATCAATGAATAAGGAGGGTTCAGCATTCCGATATCTCGAGAGTAAATTTCCTCATATATCTGATGCTAAACTAAATGCTGGGGTTTTTGATGGTCCTCAAATTCGAACTTTGATCAAGGATACTCAGTTCGAAAACGCAATGACTCCAACTGAGAAGAATGCCTGGCAGGCATTCAAATCAGTTGTCACTGATTTTCTTGGCAAGCGTAGAAGTCCAGAATACGAGTCCGTTGTCGAAAACTTGATGGAAGCTTTCAAAGCTCATGGGTCGCGCATGTCCATAAAAATGCACTTTTTGTGGTCCCACTTGGACTATTTTCCTGAAAATTGCGGGGATTATAGTGAGGAACAGGGTGAACGATTTCACCAAGATATCAAAATAATGGAAGAGAGGTACCAGGGAAACTGGGATATCAATATGCTGGCGGACTATTGCTGGTGTTTGAAGCGAGACGTGCCCGAAGAAAAACAGACGGAAAGCCAAAAAAACTTCATTCCTTCCTCAATAAACTTTTTTCCATATTCATTGTATGAATAAAAGTATTTATTCACACAATGTTTTCATTTTTCACGAGTGTTCTTATAATATTACTCGTATCTACAGTGTTTAAGCTAAAAAAATCAATAAATTTGGGGATAAAATTGGACTTATAATAAATGGCCAATAGAGAAAAAACCTGACCTGATTGAGGAAAACCAATGTCATTTTCGAATTCAGCATGGTCGAATTATATAATATGAGTTGAAAAAACCCTCACAGCAGACAAAAAAAATTCATATGCATACCAGTGTTATATAAATTATTGTCACGTTTTTTTGTTTAGTTTCAGATTGTTATTTTCAGATTGTTTATGATTGAATGAGTTATGATTTAATTCCGAATGAGTTATATTAAATTCAGATTGAATGATTCAGTTGCTAGAATTTAACAATTAGTTTCTTGTTATTAATGCTACTAGGCCTAAATAAGTGAAATCATGGCGAGAAGAAGCAAAACGCACAATTCAACATTTGTTCACCCTGCAGAATTTCCACCTTCAATGACTCCTTCAAAGGCTGACGTATTTAGAATTTATTTATTGGTAAGAAAACAAGAAGAACTGATTTCGAAAGGTTCTAGAACAGCAAAAGAATGTTACAGAATTGTCACTAAAGATGTGGAAGCCATTTGGGAGAAGTTTTTCTTTCTACATATAGGATTTGAAGGATTAGCTATAAAAGTTGAACGATTGATAGAATCTGCAGCAAAGCTAAATAAAGTACCATTATAAATGCAAAAAACTTCACTTTTTTCTACGTGAAGGTCAAAATATAAAAATAAAAACCCACTCTAATAGACAGAGTTTATTTCCACGACAGTTTCGACGCCCACTGGCATCCTCCTCGGGTGGATACAGAAACACGAATGAACCAAAACAAGAGGGAAAAACAGTCCAGGGACCGACCGTTAAGAAATTCGCACCTAGGTTAGATCCCATTCTCCCGACACCGGAAGGGCATTTTCATTAAGTACATTCGCGCAAATTTAAAACTATCTTCCTCTTCTAAACATACAGATTCTATTATATTTTTACATAATTATTACATTTATTATTAAATTTATTACATTTATATTGCATAATTATTTATTACAGAAATTATAAATTTATTATTACATTGGTTATTACATTATTGTTTATTATACAGAACTTATAAACCGAAAAACGAATGAAAAAAGCCGATTAGGAAACAATCCAGAAACCAATGAGAAATTCGCACCTAGGTTAGATACCGTTCTCCCGACACTGGAAGGGCATTTTAATACAGGGTCCGCTTATAAGTACATTCCCACAAATTCAAACTATCTTCTTGTTCTATACATACAGATTATAATATTTTGACATAATTACTGCATTTATTATTACATTTACATTTTTTTTAACATTTATTATTATTACGTTTACCCTAATTATTAAATTTATAATATTACCTTTATTATTACATCTGTTGCATTTATATTTATTTCCACATTTATTACTTCCATTATTACATTTACTAAAGGCGAGTAAGGAAACATTCCAATCCAGAGACATTTAAGAAATTCACACTTAGGTTCGAACACGTTCCCACGACTCCGTAAGGGATTTTTTGACCAAGAATCTCATTAAAGGGTCTAACTTATAAGTACCTTCGCACAAATTAAAATTATCTACTTTTTCTATACACACAGATTCTATTATTTTTCTTTTGACATAATTATTACATTCATAAAGTACCTTACTTGATTCCCAATCTATAGCATGATTATTTTGGCTGGCGTGATAAAAAATGGCATTATTAGTATTACAACTAATGCAACAGATGTAATAATAAAGGTAATATTATAAATTTAATAATTAGGGTAAAGGTAATAATAATAAATGTTAAAAAAAATGTAAATGTAATAATAAATGCAGTAATTATGTCAAAATATTAGAATAAAAAATGCCCTTCCAGTGTCGGGAGAACGGTATCTAACCTAGGTGCGAATTTCTCATTGGTTTCTGGATTGTTTCCTAATCGGCTTTTTTCATTCGTTTTTCGGTTTATAAGTTCTGTATAATAAACAATAATGTAATAACCAATGTAATAATAAATTTATAATTTCTGTAATAAATAATTATGCAATATTAAATGTAATAAATTTAATAATAAATGTAATAATTATGTAAAAAAATATAATAGAATCTGTATGTTTAGAAGAGGAAGATAGTTTTAAATTTGCGCGAATGTACTTAATGAAAATGCCCTTCCGGTGTCGGGAGAATGGGATCTAACCTAGGTGCGAATTTCTTAACGGTCGGTCCCTGGACTGTTTTTCCCTCTTGTTTTGGTTCATTCGTGTTTCTGTATCCACCCGAGGAGGATGCCAGTGGGCGTCGAAACTGTCGTGGAAATAAACTCTGTCTATTAGAGTAGGGTTTTATTTTCATAAAGTACCATTAAAACAAATATACAACAGTTTTCAGCAGAAGGTGGAGACATTCGATGAAATGTTTGATATTTGCACTTGTACTTGTTACGATAAAAAAATCAGTCGAACGGATTGCAGATGTGATATTAGAGTTCCAATGATTGAGTGGGAGTCTTTTGTGGGGCAGAAACAAAGAAAAAACCAACTCGGACCAATCGACAGAGTAAGACTTCCGCAAGAAAAAGGACTCACGATAGAGTTAAAGCAGGGGTCACCAACCTGGGCGGAGGCGCCCACTAATGGGCTTACATTAAAGGTAATTAAACATGTATTTCATTATTTATTTTATTGATTATGTTGATTTATTCTTTTTGATCTAAGGTGGGCGATAAGCTTTTTTAATTTTCAAAAAATCGTAAAAGTGGGCGGTGAACAAAAAAGAGGTTGGTGACCCCTGAGTTAAAGGATTAGAAAGAAGAGCCAAGATAAGCCTAGATATGAATGTCGCCTCAACCAGCAAACTGGACCCTTTACATATTATGGAAGATGAGAGCATGGAAATTGATGATGAGAGCGACGATATTGACTTTGTTCCGGATTTTGAGCTGAGAGAAAACCATCAGAACAGAATTATTTATGATAACTTAACAATAACAGCAGATAGATACCGTGTAAGTTACAAAGCTACTGCAGCTATAGTAAATGCAGCTTTGAAGGATATGGGAATATTAGACGAAACCAGTATATGGGATACGAAAAAAGTGGAAAGAGAAAGAATACGTGTGGGTAAAAAGAATATAATCAAAGTGAAATCAGAGAACACACAGATTGAAGGCATCGGATTTGATGGTAGAAAAGATCAAACTAAGACAAAGAAGGGAATGGAGTACGAAGAACATTATGTAATAGTCAAAGAACCTGGTGATGTTTACATGGATCATATAGCTCCAGATAACGGAACTGCTTGTTGTATTGCAGATGAAATAATAACTTTTATAGTTGATTCTAATAGCAAAGAATCCCTCAAAGCTTTGTTATGCGATGGCACCCCAGTGAACACTAGCAGGATTGGCGGAGTGCTAAAATTGAATGAATTATATCTGGACAGGCCGGTACAATGGCTGATTTGCCTTTTGCATGCAAACAAACTGCCCTTCAGGCACGTATTTGAAGTAGGGTTTCTTTACCGGGATCCCGGGATCCCGGTAGATTTTTAGCTAATTTAAATTTCCCGGGAAATTCTCCCTGTCCCGGGAAATCTCGGGATATTTTCTTAAAAATTTAATTTTGCTTATTTTGTGTTAAGACTGGGAAATTTTGCTAACAGTAAGTTTAATTAACCCATAACTTGTCAGAATACGTTTGTATTTGTTAGTTTTAAGCTTGCTTAGTTTTTTGTTTTTTAATTTCAGCTTGTTATGGCTTGTCACAGATTGTCACTACTTGTCAGGACCTGTAATATCTTGCGTAATTGCGCTGATGCTGTCTTAATTTGTCACCACGCTCAGTAGCTCCAGTAACTGCATTACGCCAGGTTGTGCACTGTGCAAGTGTCACACTTCCTTTATATTGTGAGTATTTGTGACTCAAGATTCTTTGTAGTTCCTATACTAGCCTAGTACTATATATATATAGTATGTTTTAATTTATTTTGTTCGAAACGAACCCCTTCAATCAAGAATGTCAGAATCATTTGCTTGGAAATATTTCGTGAAGGATTCGAAACTAGAATTTGCAACCTGTAAAGAATGCAGAACTCAAATAAAGTGTAAAGGTTGGTCTACAAGCGGTCTTATCAGACATTTGCTAAACAAGCATAATATTAGCAAGTTATCTGTTACTAATGCTAAGCGCACAGCCGAGGAAAATGGAGCAACTAGTAGCAAGCGACAAACCTCTCAACAAACCTTAACATCGTTTTTCATTAAGAAAGAAACATGTGAAGAAATAGTAACAAAACTAGCCACTCTAGATGGCATCTCTATCAATTCTATTACAAAAAGTGAGTTCATCAGAAAATCATTGACAGACAGAGGATATACTTTACCAAAAAATCCATCACATGTAATGGATCTCGTTCATTCGCAGTACAAACAAATAAAAGAACGCTTAAATTCTGAAATTACCAGCCAAATAAATGCAGGATCAAGGTTTAGTTTATCCTTAGATAAATACACCTCACTAAACAATCGCCGGTATTTAAATATTAACATACACAAAACTGACGGAACATTTTGGAACTTAGGAATGGTGAAGATTTCTAGTACTCTACCTGCTGAAACTGCTGTTGAAGTAATCAAAGAAAAGTTAGAGGAATTTCATATTTCTTTAGAAAAACATGTGGTGGCTTGTGTTACTGATGGTGCAACTATGATGGTGAAATTTGGAAGGCTAATTGAATGTGAGCATCAATTGTGTTATGCACACGGAATCCACTTAGCGGTATGTGATGTTTTGTACCAGAAGTCAACCACTTCACTTGCAATCACTCTTTCTGAAGAAATTCAAACTGAAGATGACGAACATAATGACAACATAGATGAAGATGGAGAAGATTTCAATCATAGTATTGATTTTGAAAGTGTTTTGTGTGAGCGCTTTGATGAGGATCCGTTCGAGATAGATATTTCATTTGGATCGCACGACACTGTAGGTAAAGAAATCAACGTGTCTCAAATCATCAATAAAGTCAGAAAAATAGCAAAAAAAATTCGCAAATCACCTTTAAAGAATAACATCTTACAAGGATATGTTCAACAGGAACAAGGAAAAAGTTTGCATCTATTGCTGGATTCCAAAACCAGATGGAATAGTCTTTTAGCCATGCTGGAGCGATTTATCAAAATAAGGTCATCCGTATCGAAAGCTCTCATCGACTGCAATAAAGATATGGACAATTTGGACCTTGACAAACAAGAAGTTGCTGTAATTCGTGACATTGTGGCATCGCTGGAGCCATTAAAAGTTGGAGCAGAAAAGCTGGGCAACAGAGAATCGACTTTACTTTCATCAGAAGGTGTTTTTCTTTCATTTTGAACGAACTAAATCAACTAAACACACCTTTTTCAAAAAAACTAAAGGAGTCGTTCATTCGACGCATAACAGAGAAGAAATGAGAACTTGACTGGCCTCATACAATACCTCAATAGTGGAAAGAATTATAAAAAGGTCGCAACTTTCGCAAGTGACAGAAGTTTGCCAGCCTTACCAACCAAGTCTATGTTAATTTCATCGGCAAAGCAGATGTTAGATCGCCTTTTTGGAGTACCTGCTGATTCTACCTCTAGTGAGACAGATGAAGATAATGATGTGCAAGAATCAGCTGTCCCTCAGTCATCTTCGATGACTCTAGCTGAAAGGCTTGATGCAGCTATTAAAGCAGCCGAGGTAGAGAAATCAAGAACACTAGACAGCAAAGCAAGCGCTGCAAAGCACCTTAAAAAGGAACTAGAGATCTTCGAGGCTACGGGCGAAAAAACGCAGAACATCTCTCTTCTCTTGAATGCATTAAAGACGGTTCCACCCACGTCAATAGAATCGGAAAGGGCATTCTCAGCAGCAGGACTTTTCGTGACTAAAATGAGAACAAGATTGAGTGATCGAAGTATTGACCATCTTTGTTTTTTGAAATCGTACTATAAAAATTCACAGTGATAATTTTTTTGGTTGAATTCATTGAAGTTCTTTGCAATTTGAAGGTAATTTTTATTTTTTCTTTAAATTTTCTAAGCAATTCAAAGGCAATTTTTTTTTCGTTGTATTCATTAAGTTTTCAATGAAACGGAGCAATTTTCTTATTTGTGAAAATTTTCTATGTAATTCAAAAGTATTTTTTTTAATACATATTTTTCACAGCAATATTATTTTATTTTGCCCATCATGGAGATTGCAGAACTTATTAAATGACTATAAAAAAAAATAAAAAATAATTATACCCCCTCTTTTCTAGGTTAATTTATTTTATAATATATTTTAAATATAATTAATTATATCCCGGGATTTCCCGGGATCCCGGGAAGGGAATCATTTTTATCCCGGAATCCCGGGATAAGCAAAAGGCCGGGAAATGAGAAACCCTAATTTGAAGCAATTGATGGAAAAACTTCGGGACCAAACACCTTCAAAGGTTCTCTTGGAAATAAACTCCGAGAGGATTTGACCAAACGGATATAGTTGATTATACCCCTGTAGAGGGCAACATTAAAGAAGTTTCGGCTGATATTGTTAAAAGTTTCAGTAGTGACCAAAAATATATGCATGAAATGTGCATTAGCATAGAATCTGGACGCATCTCACAAGCATTAGCCACCAGATCCCCAGGTGCCCTCCATCATGCAAGATGGCTAACATGAGCAAACAGGATCCTGCGCTTATATGTCTACACGGAATCCAGACAAAAACATCCAAGACATAGTAAAAATTATAATGCTGGTTTACGCTCCAGGCTGGTTTTGGATAAAGTCTCATCCAAAGGCAAATGAGGGAGCATCTAATTTTTGGTATATCATGCACTTGCTTAAAGGCTTAGATAAAAAGCATCGGATGATTATGGAGCGTGTCCTCATAAATAACGCCTATTTTGCCCACCCAGAGAATATCTTACTCTCAATGATAACAGACACAAGAAGACAAGAAGAGCGGTCAGAGAGCTGGCTCTTCAGCACTTCATTCGAGCAAGAACTAGGAGCACCAATGCGAGAAATTTTGAGCTGCCGAAAACACTGAACTTTGAAGCAGACGATTATCCTAACATGATCGACTGGGACAACGAAACCATCACCCCTCCACCTATTTTAAAGAATTTGACAAATGATGATCTTCTTAAAGTTCGAAATGAACCACTTCAGCTTCCTTTTTTCCTGTCACAGCCAGGGAGTAGAACATGCTGTAAATATGGTAACAGAAGCATCACAAGATAGAATTGGTTACGAAAACAGACATAAATTTATTTTGAATGTACTGGAGTCGAGAAAAAAGCTACCTGTGTTCCAATGGAAAGGCCAATGGTGTCAGTAATTTACGATTTCAAATTAATTTCTTAAGGTGTATATTTTGGTTTTAATATGCTTCAATTAAATTTCTTAAGGTGAGTATTTTTATTTTAGTATGTTTCAATTGATCCTTTAAGTAATATACGGAGAAAGATTTCTTATTTATATATATACAGTGTGTATATATATATTATATATATATATATATATATATATATATATATATATATATATATATATATATATATATATATATATATATATATATATATATATATATATATATATCATATATATAATGAAAAGATCAACACAACGGCAAACATTTTCATTTATTTGTACATCAGACGTTTCGACAAATCTTTTGTCATCATCAGTGAGTTAAGTCTTAAAACCTTAAAACAAAATTGAAAAGTGAAAGTTACATCAATACAATATTAAGACCATTAAAATTAAAACCTTAAAGCAAAATGAAAATTGCATCAATACAAAATTAAAAACATTTAAATTTCATCACTATAAAAACTAAAATTAAATTAAATTTCATCACTATAAAAACTAAAATTAAATTACCTCAATAGGTAAATACACAATGTTTACATCCACCTCCATACTTGGCAAAGTCTAAGAACACTAGGTGGTCAGAGGATTAGAAAGGGTATATCTGTGAAACACGGTTGGTTGTCAAAAGAGTCGTAATTTGTAGGATGAGCTATTATTATTAAGGGAGGGTTTGTTTCTATAGATGTACAAAGATTCTAAAATTCGGAGTTCTGTAAGGTTATTGGATCTAGTTAAAATTTCAAACTGAGTTTTGTGAAGGGGATGGTCGTTTTCATCACTGTGGTTTCTAATTGCGGATTGTGGAGGGCTACTGAGGGGACGGTTGGTACGGACTGACAAGCCCAAATGTTGAGAAAGGCGCACCTCCAGTTGGAGTTGAGTGCTGCCAATATACGCAGCCTTACAGCTGTCGCACGTGTATTTGTAAACAACATTGGGGCATACAGTTTTGGGGAATTCATCTTTGAACTTTAAAAAATTTGATAATTTAAGTGGGTTGACGAAGGCGAATCTAAAATTTATTTGGGGATAACTAGACTTGAGTAGTTTGGACAATTCACCTCGAATACGCAATGATAAATAACCATAAAAAGGTAATTTAATATATCTGGTTTCTTTTTGTACTGTAGTTACGGGGAGTTTAGTATCAAAAGTGTTATTTAAAAATTTCTTTAATTGGTTATCGAATAGATGAGAAGGGTAGTAATTGTTAATAAAGTACTGTTTTAAAAATTTAAATTCTTCGTTTAACGAAAAGTAATCCGAACAAATACGGTAACTTCTTGTTAATAATGTTACTATAGCACTAATCTTATATTTATAAAACATACAACTTAAATAATTGGTTCCCAAGCCAGTAAAAGTTTGTTTCCGAAATAGTGAAGTATGGAACTTATTATGGGCCCGTTTAACTAAAACATCCAGGAAAGGTAAACTATTATTTGTTTCGTTTTCACACGTGTACTTAATATTACTATGTTGTTTATTAAGATAATCAAGAAAAAGTTTTACGTGTGAAGGATGGTTAAATATTAAGAAAGTGTCATCCACGTATCTTCTGTAATATATGGGTTTAAAACTACTAGGACAATTTTTCAACCAAATTTCTTCGTAATGGCAAAGAAATGCATTTGCTAGTGTTGGGCTTAACGGGGAACCCATAGCTACCCCATCAATTTGGCTGTAAAGGTTGCTATTAAATAAGAAAAGATTATCAAAACACACTATTTCGAGAAGGTTTTTAAATTGAGTCTGAGTGAGGCCATTAATAAGAGTATTATCAGTAGTGAATAACTTATTTAGTATGATATTTAATGTTTCTTTTAACGGGACATTAGTAAACAATGATGAGACATCAAAACTGGCCATAGTAAGAGAATCGGCATGATTGATCTCTTTTATCTCTTTAGCAAAATCAAACGAGTTGTTAATAGAATAATCATTAAAGGTGAGTTTTGAAAGCAAGGGAACGAAGAATTTGGCTAAGTTATAATTGAATGTACCACATGCCGAAAGAATAGGTCTTAGTGGGAAATTTGGCTTGTGGACTTTAGGTAAACCATATAGAATTCCTGGATTAGAACCAGAAGCAAATAAAAAATTGTATGTATTGTCAGCAATAATATTACTATTTTTTAATTTACGCAAACACCTATTAAGTTTATCTTCGAGTTTTAGTAATTTAGACAGAACATTCTCTTTTACCCTTTTAAATTTAGACGTATCCGACAAAATTGTCTCCATTCTATTTATGTAAACTGTTGAATCAATCAGCACTACTCCTTTACCCTTATCCGGTTTTGTAATGATGACAGAGTTATCCTTTTTCAAATTATTAAGAATTTTAAAATCTTGCTTATTAAAGAGGGGAGAAAACACCTTATGGGGTTTAAAATTATAAAAATTCTTAAAAGAGATGCTCTCCACTTGTTTTACCAAGTTATGAAACGAGAAATTTGGTCGGATCTCACAATTCTTAATATTCATGAGAAGATTTTCAAAGCCAGAGAAAAATTTATAAAAATTTAGTTTATAATGAGGTAGATCAAAATTTAAGCCTAACGACAATATTTCTTTCTCTCTAATACTTAAAACTTTATTAGAGAAATTACAAATAAAATTATCTGGATTATTAAAAAACGACTGAGTGATTCCCAATTTTTCCAATTTGGCAGCATGTATCCTTTTATGTCTGTTGACAGTTTTATCACAGCAAGTTTGAAATTTAGTAACTAAACAATGATAATCAATATAAGACACCCTAGATTTTAGACCAAACAGAGAATTTTTATATTTCAGCTTGAGAAAACTCACTGTTTTAGTTTTCGATTGAAGCTCCAAATTTAATAATTTATGTAGCCATGATTTATATAGTTTGGAGTTATGGAGGCGTTTATTATAAAGTTTAAATCTAAGGAAATTAGGCACAATATTATAACTTTTGCACTTAGACAAGAAACTCTCATCACAGATAGCCTTGTTCAGTTTCAAATAGACTCTTTCACATTGTCTGTAATAGTTCAATGTCGATCGGCCATATCTCTGGGTTAATATCAAAGCTATTGACTTCTCCTTAGGGAACCGGAGCTTACAGATGAAAAGAAGGATCAACACAACGGCAAACATTTTCATTTATTTGTACATCAGACGTTTCGACAAATCTTTTGTCATCATCAGTGAGTTAAGTCTTAAAACCTTAAAACAAAATTGAAAAGTGAAAGTTACATCAATACAATATTAAGACCATTAAAATTAAAACCTTAAAGCAAAATGAAAATTGCATCAATACAAAATTAAAACATTTAAATTTCATCACTATAAAAACTAAAATTAAATTAAATTTCATCACTATAAAAACTAAAATTAAATTACCTCAATAGGTAAATACACAATGTTTACATCCACCTCCATACTTGGCAAAGTCTAAGAGACACTAGGTGGTCAGAGGATTAGAAAGGGTATATCTGTGAAACACGGTTGGTTGTCAAAAGAGTCGTAATTTGTAGGATGAGCTATTATTATTAAGGGAGGGTTTGTTTCTATAGATGTACAAAGATTCTAAAATTCGGAGTTCTGTAAGGTTATTGGATCTAGTTAAAATTTCAAACTGAGTTTTGTGAAGGGGATGGTCGTTTTCATTACTGTGGTTTCTAATTGCGGATTGTGGAGGGCTACTGAGGGGACGGTTGGTACGGACTGACAAGCCCAAATGTTGAGAAAGGCGCACCTCCAGTTGGAGTTGAGTGCTGCCAATATACGCAGCCTTACAGCTGTCGCACGTGTATTTGTAAACAACATTGGGGCATACAGTTTTGGGGAATTCATCTTTGAACTTTAAAAAATTTGATAATTTAAGTGGGTTGACGAAGGCGAATCTAAAATTTATTTGGGGATAACTAGACTTGAGTAGTTTGGACAATTCACCTCGAATACGCAATGATAAATAACCATAAAAAGGTAATTTAATATATCTGGTTTCTTTTTGTACTGTAGTTACGGGGAGTTTAGTATCAAAAGTGTTATTTAAAAATTTCTTTAATTGGTTATCGAATAGATGAGAAGGGTAGTAATTGTTAATAAAGTACTGTTTTAAAAATTTAAATTCTTCGTTTAACGAAAAGTAATCCGAACAAATACGGTAACTTCTTGTTAATAATGTTACTATAGCACTAATCTTATATTTATAAAACATACAACTTAAATAATTGGTTCCCAAGCCAGTAAAAGTTTGTTTCCGAAATAGTGAAGTATGGAACTTATTATGGGCCCGTTTAACTAAAACATCCAGGAAAGGTAAACTATTATTTGTTTCGTTTTCACACGTGTACTTAATATTACTATGTTGTTTATTAAGATAATCAAGAAAAAGTTTTACGTGTGAAGGATGGTTAAATATTAAGAAAGTGTCATCCACGTATCTTCTGTAATATATGGGTTTAAAACTACTAGGACAATTTTTCAACCAAATTTCTTCGTAATGGCAAAGAAATGCATTTGCTAGTGTTGGGCTTAACGGGGAACCCATAGCTACCCCATCAATTTGGCTGTAAAGGTTGCTATTAAATAAGAAAAGATTATCAAAACACACTATTTCGAGAAGGTTTTTAAATTGAGTCTGAGTGAGGCCATTAATAAGAGTATTATCAGTAGTGAATAACTTATTTAGTATGATATTTAATGTTTCTTTTAACGGGACATTAGTAAACAATGATGAGACATCAAAACTGGCCATAGTAAGAGAATCGGCATGATTGATCTCTTTTATCTCTTTAGCAAAATCAAACGAGTTGTTAATAGAATAATCATTAAAGGTGAGTTTTGAAAGCAAGGGAACGAAGAATTTGGCTAAGTTATAATTGAATGTACCACATGCCGAAAGAATAGGTCTTAGTGGGAAATTTGGCTTGTGGACTTTAGGTAAACCATATAGAATTCCTGGATTAGAACCAGAAGCAAATAAAAAATTGTATGTATTGTCAGCAATAATATTACTATTTTTTAATTTACGCAAACACCTATTAAGTTTATCTTCGAGTTTTAGTAATTTAGACAGAACATTCTCTTTTACCCTTTTAAATTTAGACGTATCCGACAAAATTGTCTCCATTCTATTTATGTAAACTGTTGAATCAATCAGCACTACTCCTTTACCCTTATCCGGTTTTGTAATGATGACAGAGTTATCCTTTTTCAAATTATTAAGAATTTTAAAATCTTGCTTATTAAAGAGGGGAGAAAACACCTTATGGGGTTTAAAATTATAAAAATTCTTAAAAGAGATGCTCTCCACTTGTTTTACCAAGTTATGAAACGAGAAATTTGGTCGGATCTCACAATTCTTAATATTCATGAGAAGATTTTCAAAGCCAGAGAAAAATTTATAAAAATTTAGTTTATAATGAGGTAGATCAAAATTTAAGCCTAACGACAATATTTCTTTCTCTCTAATACTTAAAACTTTATTAGAGAAATTACAAATAAAATTATCTGGATTATTAAAAAACGACTG
Source organism: Bathynomus jamesi (assembly GCA_023014485.1). Lineage (NCBI taxonomy): Eukaryota > Metazoa > Arthropoda > Malacostraca > Isopoda > Cirolanidae > Bathynomus > Bathynomus jamesi. The sequence continues at coordinate 217,452 of JAJOZX010006192.1, forward strand.
AGTGATTCCCAATTTTTCCAATTTGGCAGCATGTATCCTTTTATGTCTGTTGACAGTTTTATCACAGCAAGTTTGAAATTTAGTAACTAAACAATGATAATCAATATAAGACACCCTAGATTTTAGACCAAACAGAGAATTTTTATATTTCAGCTTGAGAAAACTCACTGTTTTAGTTTTCGATTGAAGCTCCAAATTTAATAATTTATGTAGCCATGATTTATATAGTTTGGAGTTATGGAGGCGTTTATTATAAAGTTTAAATCTAAGGAAATTAGGCACAATATTATAACTTTTGCACTTAGACAAGAAACTCTCATCACAGATAGCCTTGTTCAGTTTCAAATAGACTCTTTCACATTGTCTGTAATAGTTCAATGTCGATCGGCCATATCTCTGGGTTAATATCAAAGCTATTGACTTCTCCTTAGGGAACCGGAGCTTACAGATGAAAAGAAGGATCAACACAACGGCAAACATTTTCATTTATTTGTACATCAGACGTTTCGACAAATCTTTTGTCATCATCAGTGAGTTAAGTCTTAAAACCTTAAAACAAAATTGAAAAGTGAAAGTTACATCAATACAATATTAAGACCATTAAAATTAAAACCTTAAAGCAAAATGAAAATTGCATCAATACAAAATTAAAACATTTAAATTTCATCACTATAAAAACTAAAATTAAATTAAATTTCATCACTATAAAAACTAAAATTAAATTACCTCAATAGGTAAATACACAATGTTTACATCCACCTCCATACTTGGCAAAGTCTAAGAGACCACTAGGTGGTCAGGGATTAGAAAGGGTATATCTGTGAAACACGGTTGGTTGTCAAAAGAGTCTTAATTTGTAGGATGAGCTATGTTTTATAAATATAAGATTAGTGCTATAGTAACATTATTAACAAGAAGTTACCGTATTTGTTCGGATTACTTTTCGTTAAACGAAGAATTTAAATTTTTAAAACAGTACTTTATTAACAATTACTACCCTTCTCATCTATTCGATAACCAATTAAAGAAATTTTTAAATAACACTTTTGATACTAAACTCCCCGTAACTACAGTACAAAAAGAAACCAGATATATTAAATTACCTTTTTATGGTTATTTATCATTGCGTATTCGAGGTGAATTGTCCAAACTACTCAAGTCTAGTTATCCCCAAATAAATTTTAGATTCGCCTTCGTCAACCCACTTAATTATCAAATTTTTTAAAGTTCAAAGATGAATTCCCCAAACTGTATGCCCCAATGTTGTTTACAAATACACGTGCGACAGCTGTAAGGCTGCGTATATTGGCAGCACTCACTCCAACTGGAGGTGCGCCTTTCTCAACATTTGGGCTTGTCAGTCCGTACCAACCGTCCCCTCAGTAGCCCTCCACAATCCGCAATTAGAAACCACAGTAATGAAAACGACCATCCCCTTCACAAAACTCAGTTTGAAATTTTAACTAGATCCAATAACCTTACAGAACTCCGAATTTTAGAATCTTTGTACATCTATAGAAACAAACCCTCCCTTAATAATATAGCTCATCCTACAAATTAAGACTCCTTTTTGACAACCAACCCGTGTTTCACAGATATACCCTTTCTAATCCCCTGACCACCTAGTGGTCTCTTAGACTTTGCCAAGTATGGAGGTGGATGTAAACATTGTGTATTTACCTATTGAGGTAATTTAATTTTAGTTTTTATAGTGATGAAATTTAATTTAATTTTTAGTTTTTATAGTGATGAAATTTAAATGTTTTAATTTTGTATTGATGCAATTTTCATTTTGCTTTAAGGTTTTAATTTTAATGGTCTTAATATTGTATTGATGTAACTTTCACTTTTCAATTTTGTTTTAAGGTTTTAAGACTTAACTCACTGATGATGACAAAAGATTTGTCGAAACGTCTGATGTACAAATAAATGAAAATGTTTGCCGTTGTGTTGATCCTTCTTTTCATCTGTAAGCTCCGGTTCCCTAAGGAGAAGTCAATAGCTTTGATATTAACCCAGAGATATGGCCGATCGACATTGAACTATTACAGACAATGTGAAAGAGTCTATTTGAAACTGAACAAGGCTATCTGTGATGAGAGTTTCTTGTCTAAGTGCAAAAGTTATAATATTGTGCCTAATTTCCTTAGATTTAAACTTTATAATAAACGCCTCCATAACTCCAAACTATATAAATCATGGCTACATAAATTATTAAATTTGGAGCTTCAATCGAAAACTAAAACAGTGAGTTTTCTCAAGCTGAAATATAAAATTCTCTGTTTGGTCTAAAATCTAGGGTGTCTTATATTGATTATCATTGTTTAGTTACTAAATTTCAAACTTGCTGTGATAAACTGTCAACAGACATAAAAGGATACATGCTGCCAAATTGGAAAAATTGGGAATCACTCAGTCGTTTTTTAATAATCCAGATAATTTTATTTGTAATTTCTCTAATAAAGTTTTAAGTATTAGAGAGAAAGAAATATTGTCGTTAGGCTTAAATTTTGATCTACCTCATTATAAACTAAATTTTTATAAATTTTTCTCTGGCTTTGAAAATCTTCTCATGAATATTAAGAATTGTGAGATCCGACCAAATTTCTCGTTTCATAACTTGGTAAAACAAGTGGAGAGCATCTCTTTTAAGAATTTTTATAATTTTAAACCCATAAGGTGTTTTCTCCCCTCTTTAATAAGCAAGATTTTAAAATTCTTATAATTTGAAAAGGATAACTCTGTCATCATTACAAAACCGGATAAGGGTAAAGGAGTAGTGCTGATTGATTCAACAGTTTACATAAATAGAATGGAGACAATTTTGTCGGATACGTCTAAATTTAAAAGGGTAAAAGAGAATGTCCTGTCTAAATTACTAAAACTCGAAGATAAACTTAATAGGTGTTTGCGTAAATTAAAAAATAGTAATATTATTGCTGACAATACATACAATTTTTTATTTGCTTCTGGTTCTAATCCAGGAATTCTATATGGTTTTACCTAAAGTCCACAAGCCAAATTTCCCACTAAGACCTATTCTTTCGGCATGTGGTACATTCAATTATAACTTAGCTAAATTCTTCGTTCCCTTGCTTTCAAAACTCACCTTTAATGATTATTCTATTAACAACTCGTTTGATTTTGCTAAAGAGATAAAAGAGATCAATCATGCCGATTCTCTTACTATGGCCAGTTTTGATGTCTCATCATTGTTTACTAATGTCCCGTTAAAAGAAACATTAAATATCATACTAAATAAGTTATTCACTACTGATAATACTCTTATTAATGGCCTCACTCAGACTCAATTTAAAAACCTTCTCGAAATAGTGTGTTTTGATAATCTTTTCTTATTTAATAGCAACCTTTACAGCCAAATTGATGGGGTAGCTATGGGTTCCCCGTTAAGCCCAACACTAGCAAATGCATTTCTTTGCCATTACGAAGAAATTTGGTTGAAAATTGTCCTAGTAGTTTTAAACCCATATATTACAGAAGATACGTGGATGACACTTTCTTAATATTTAACCATCCTTCACACGTAAAACTTTTTCGTGATTATCTTAATAAACAACATAGTAATATTAAGTACACGTGTGAAAACGAAACAAATAATAGTTTACCTTTCCTGGATGTTTTAGTTAAACGGGCCCATAATAAGTTCCATACTTCACTATTTCGGAAACAAACTTTTACTGGCTTGGGAACCAATTATTTAAGTTGTATGTTTTATAAATATAAGATTAGTGCTATAGTAACATTATTAACAAGAAGTTACCGTATTTGTTCGGATTACTTTTCGTTAAACGAAGAATTTAAATTTTTAAAACAGTACTTTATTAACAATTACTACCCTTCTCATCTATTCGATAACCAATTAAAGAAATTTTTAAATAACACTTTTGATACTAAACTCCCCGTAACTACAGTACAAAAAGAAACCAGATATATTAAATTACCTTTTTATGGTTATTTATCATTGCGTATTCGAGGTGAATTGTCCAAACTACTCAAGTCTAGTTATCCCCAAATAAATTTTAGATTCGCCTTCGTCAACCCACTTAAATTATCAAATTTTTTAAAGTTCAAAGATGAATTCCCCAAAACTGTATGCCCCAATGTTGTTTACAAATACACGTGCGACAGCTGTTAGGCTGCGTATATTGGCAGCACTCAACTCCAACTGGAGGTGCGCCTTTCTCAACATTTGGGCTTGTCAGTCCGTACCAACCGTCCCCTCAGTAGCCCTCCACAATCCGCAATTAGAAACCACAGTAATGAAAACGACCATCCCCTTCACAAAACTCAGTTTGAAATTTTAACTAGATCCAATAACCTTACAGAACTCCGAATTTTAGAATCTTTGTACATCTATAGAAACAAACCCTCCTTAATAATAATAGCTCATCCTACAAATTAACTCTTTTGACAACCAACCGTGTTTCACAGATATACCCTTTCTAATCCCTGACCACCTAGTGGTCTCTTAGACTTTGCCAAGTATGGAGGTGGATGTAAACATTGTGTATTTACCTATTGAGGTAATTTAATTTTAGTTTTTATAGTGATGAAATTTAATTTAATTTTAGTTTTTATAGTGATGAAATTTAAATGTTTTAATTTGTGTATTGATGCAATTTTCATTTTGCTTTAAGGTTTTAATTTTAATGGTCTTAATATTGTATTGATGTAACTTTCACTTTTCAATTTTGTTTTAAGGTTTTAAGACTTAACTCACTGATGATGACAAAAGATTTGTCGAAACGTCTGATGTACAAATAAATGAAAATGTTTGCCGTTGTGTTGATCCTTCTTTTCATCTGTAAGCTCCGGTTCCCTAAGGAGAAGTCAATAGCTTTGATATATATATATATATATATATATATATATATATATATATATATATATATACTGTGTGTGTGGTGTGTGTATATATATATATATATATATATACAATATATATATATATAACTTACTTTAACTTTACTTATATCATTATTTACTTTAATCTTTGTCATTTATCAGGTTTTTTAATTCAAAGAATTGTTTCAATTTCATTTCAATTTAAAAAAGGGGGGGCATATGCAACGGGTAAGGGGGGGGGCGCATAGCGGTGTAATTACAGTATGTTCTTTAGGGGCCCAAAGGAAACTCCGAGCAGTGTGTAGAATAAGAATACAAAATTTCGACCCCCCCCTAATATATATATATATATATATACACACCCATCTGTACTCTTATTTTGAAGTTTATATAATTATAAGTGTGTATTTGTTCATACATATACTAAATAGGTATATACGAGGGCCACTCAATATATTTTGCCCCATCTTTTTTTTTTCTTTCCAAGTTTCCTTGTAAGTTCCAGAAATTTTGTACACAAGTAGTTACATACCTTTTCAACAAGTTTTTATTTTTTTCACATAGTCTCCATCCTTTTCTACGGCTTTCCTCCACCTCAAAACAAGGGCCTTTATTCCTTGCTGGTAAAAGTCCGCTGGCTTCCGCTGGACCCACCTCTTAACCTCCTCAACAACCTCCTCGTCACACTGAAACTTCCTTCCACGAATAGCATCCTTCATTGGCCCAAACAAATGGAAGTCTGAAGGTGCCAGACCTGGGCTGTATGGAGGGTGGGGTAAGACAGTCAAGCGCACTTTTGTGATGGCCTCTCTTGTTTGCAAACTGTTTGGTGATCTTTGCGTTATCGTGCAAAAGAAAGACGTCTTCCAGTTTTCTCTCCGGTCGAACTTGCTTTATACGTCTCTGGAGTCTCTGTAGGGTAGCCATATATGCCTCTGAGTTGATTGTTTGTCCTTTCTTCATAATGTCCACCAGAATCACCCCTTTCATGTCCCAAAATGGTGGCCATAACCTTTCGTGCAGAGTGAGCCATTTTGAACTTTTTCTTGCATGGGGAGTCTTCATGATGCCACTCCATGGATTGGCGTTTTGTTTCAGGTTCAAAGTGGTGTACTTAAGTCTCATCCCTAGTCAAAATTGGTGAAAGGAAGTCATCCCCTTCCGTCTCGTATTGAACCAACGACTCAGAAGCAATTTCTTTTCTTTGGGCTTTGTGATCTTCAATCAATTGGCGAGGAACAAACCGTGAACACACTTTTGAGTATCCCAGTTGCTGAATTATCGTATTCACACTTCCTTCACTAATTCCTAGATCCAGTGATAACTCCTCGTATGTGACGCGCCGATTTGATAGAATGATGCTGTTCGCACGTTGCACAGTGTGAGAAGTTACAGCCGATGCCGGGCGACCGCTGCGTGGCTCATCATCGAGGCTGGCTCGCCCTCCCTCCGATGATCTCGATCTCACACGTTTAGACCAGCGTCCAACTGTACTTCGATCAACAACAGCATCTCCATGATATGCAGTTAAGAAGAACAGCCCAACACCCACAAGTCCGTTAGAGAAATTTCAAAAACTACTTGTATTTCTTGCTCTTTTGTTCGTCGTATAGTAAAAGATGATCTGGGTCTTAACTGTTTTTAAAGAGTCGAAATTCATAAGCTTTCTGCATCAAATAAGCAAGCAAGAGTTAAAAAATGTCGTGCTCTGTTAGATCGATTCCCAGACAGAGAAGTGTCGAAAATATGGTTCAGCGACGAGAAGACCTTTACGGTTGCCTCAACAATAAACACACAAAATGACCGAGTTTATGGAAGACATGACAAAAAATCTATCAGTCTAGATCGACTTTGCAGGGAACGTCTGCATTTTTCTCAAAAAGTCATGGTTTCCATCTTTATTTCAAAGTTAGGGAAGTCAGAAATTGTTTTTGTTGATCAAAATGCCAAAATCACTACTGCTTATTACCGAAAAAAAATCCTTGATGCGGTACTGCCGTCGATAAGGGAGAAGTCAAGGTTGCAAGCGTGCATTGATAATAGAGGAGGGCACAGTCCGCATAATCTTGGACTCAATTAGGTAACTGTATAGAAGCAGAAAGTTTTTCTACCCGTGTCTGTATAACAGCGAATTACAAAATAATGGTTTATCCAACTTCACCAAGAGATAGACCATGAAATTCTATACAGGACATATATATTGACTGTACAAATAACATTTGATAAAGGTAAAATTATATTGTTTAAAATCAGGGTAATAGTTTTTTTGGCCCACCCTTTAAAGTGTGTATTTTTTGCTGTATAGATTTCTTCTGAACAATTTTTGATTGTATATTTATTTCCTATATATTTCATGTAAGTTAAATTATTATTTCCAATAATTCGTCTGAATAAACAGAATGATATAGTTGTTTTATTATCCAATAAACAATTGAAACAAGTGCTTCCCTGTGTGTGTGTATATATATATATATATATATATATATATATATATATATATATATTCATGCGGGTTGCTTCTAAAAAGCTTCAATTTAATATTCAAGAGAAATCCAATGACAAGGAGAAATGTAAATGCCATGAAAAGTCTTCTTTAATGCAACGTTTCGAGCAATATGCTCATCTTCAGGCTAAATAATAACAATATGAAATTAAAATCAATAAACAATTAAAACAAGACAAAACAGTTTCTATAAAACCAATTCTTAAAAACAAAATTTAAAAAGACTAAAAGAAGGTTAAATTCAAAGTTATTAAAATTTACATATAAAATTACAAGAAATTTAAAAAGCTATTTTTAAATTACATATAGTAAATTTGAAATTAATACAATGGAATAACACTACTAACCCTTCATTGCTGGTTCCGAGGCACAAGTAATTTTAAAACAAAACAAATGGAACATACTATGGGTTGGGTGGTTGGAGAGTTATAAATTGGGAAGGGGGAATTATAAAAAATTTAAAGGGACAGCTGAGGAATCAACATTTAGAGAAGGGGTCAATATTTTTATATAAAGAGATTCCAAAATTCTAAGTGAGTTGGAACAAGAGTTATACCCGAGAATTTTAAAATTATCTAAAGTGACATCAGTTTTACATTTAATACTATGTTCCCGGATACTAGAGGCTTCTTTTTTATTTAAAATTTTACCTGTTCGGCAACTTATTCCCATATGCGAATAAAATCTAGCCCTGAGAGAGCGCACGGTGCTGCCAATATAAGTACCAAGGAGACACCTTGGGCAAGTAAATAAATATACAACACCGCTACGCAACGAATCAGGAGTTCGATCCTTCGCTGAGAAAAAGCTACCTAAAGACGTTTTATTAATAAATATAATGTGAAAATCAGTATGATAAAAAAATTTTTTAACAACTTCGTAAATTTAAGTTTAAATTCTTTATTCATGGGACCCATTTCAGGTACCAAGAAATATTTTACATCTTTAGGCACTGAAATACAGGGAAGTTGAGGGCTATAAACATTATTTAAGAAAGATCTTATTAGTTTATCTACATATTGAACAGGAAAACTATTATTGGTAAAATATAATCTTAAATTATTAAATTCATCGTTAAGTAAGGTAAAACTAGAAGTCAAATTATATACTCTGAACAAGAGTGTTTTAATGCACGACATCTTATAGTTAAAATCAGTAAAACTAAAAAATTCATGCCCAAACCGGTAAAAGTGGGTTTCCTGTAAACTGATGTAGTAATAGAATCCCCTTTTTTCGAAATTAAAAGATCTAAAAAGGGAAGGGAGCCATTTTCCTCAGTTTCCATTGTATAAGTTATATTGGGGTGCAGAGAATTTAAGAAATTAAAAAATTGTTGCGCTTGTACAGCATTATCAAAGACAGCTATCGAGTCATCAACGAAGCATCGGTAAAAAATTGGTTTACAATGGGTGGGAGATTGTCTAAAAATTATACTTTCTAAATGAGTCATAAAAAAATCAGCTGATAAAGGTCCGACGGGTGATCCCATCCCAACACCATCAATTTGTTGGTAAACCTTATTATTGAAAGTAAAATAACATTGCTTAAAAACCAGTTCTAAAAGTTCCTTAAAATAAGACCATGAAAAACCATGAAAACTATCAACAGAGCTAAAAACCCTATCTAAAATAATGGCAATAGTTTCTGATACAGGTACGTTCGTGAAAAGCGACTTTACATCAAAACTGACAAAAAACTTTTTTGAACCGAAATTCTCACTAAGAAGATCTTTTTGAAATTCATAAGAGTTATTTATGGTATACGCATTTTTCGCAAAAGGTGACAAAAGACCAACAACAAATTTTGCCAATTGAAAGGTAGGTAAGTCTTTTTAGTCTTTTTAGTCTTTTTAAATTTTGTTTTTAAGAATTGGTTTTATAGAAACTGTTTTGTCTTGTTTTAATTGTTTATTGATTTTAATTTCATATTGTTATTATTTAGCCTGAAGATGAGCATATTGCTCGAAACGTTGCATTAAAGAAGACTTTTCATGGTGTAGTGAATACTCTTATTTTAGTTTCAAGATAAATGTTAATTTTACCCTCTTGAATTTCGGAATAGCTATAAATTCATTTTAAATTAGTTACCCATCATAATTCAATTGTAAACCACATTAATACTAATTTTATGTATACTGTATTATTTTATTGTATGTAAACATAATTAATTATATATAACAATTGTCAGTTAATTATTTATATTCAAATAATTATTTTAATCTAATACCATGTCCATTTTGCAAATAAATAATAGAAATCCAAGGGTTATATTTTCCATCCTTGGTACTGTCGCAGTTTCGCCTAACGGACTCAATACGGCTAGTGAGATAATCACTGGTTGGCACTTAACCAGCGGCAGTGCTTATGGCTACATCATCCAGGTTAACCTATACCGGATAGATGCGCTATGGTCCCAAGCCGTAGCTTGCCTAGGCCCAACGACGACGACGACGAAAACCAACAATTGGTGACCCCGGAGTTGGATTCCCCCCTTTTACCCGAACGACTAGGACTAGACTGTAACGTCGTTCGTGCCCATCACCCCCTTCACCCGAGCGACTAGGACCAGACTGTAACGTCGCTCGTGCCCTCTGCCCCTCACCCCTGCCCGTGCGCTCTGTGCCTGCGCTCGTCTCAACCTCCACTCCTTCGTTGGTAACTTGTCTTGCTTGTACGTCAGCAAGCATAGGAGAAGATGCCTGACGACGCTGGTGCCATCTCCCACTTGAGCGTAAAGCTCCCCGTCTTCTGGCCGGGTGATCCATTTATTTGGTTCCACCAAGTGGAATCACAATTCAACTTGGGAAGGATCACCGCTAGCAGGACAAAATACGATCATGTTTTGTCCTCTCTACCAGCGAGCATCATCTCTGAAGTCCGTGACGTCATCGTGTCTACTTCCAGGAGTGAGGACCCATACAACGATCTGAAGTCTGCCATCCTGTGCCGCACCACTGTCTCCGAGCGTGAGAAACTACATCAGTTAATCTCAAAAGAAGAACTTGGAGACCGTAAGCCCACTCAAATGCTGAGGGCTATGCAGTGCGCTCTAGGCGAACGCGCACAAACCTTCGATAAGGACATCTTTAGACAGTTGTTCTTGCAGAAACTTCCTCCATCAGCTCAGCGTGTCTTGGCCACTATGGATCCTGCTACTCCAGTTGATAAACTAGCAGAAACTGCCGACAAAGTAGTGGAGATTGACACAGCTCCGGTCAACAACGTGAACACACAATCGGAACTGGAGTTGAAAGTGGAAGAGTTAAGTCAACAACTCAACCACGTTTGTTCTCTGCTACAAAATCAACGGCAAAGAAGCCATTCTCGGTCAAGGTTTACGAAGAGGCATCGTTCGAGTTCCGGGAAGATCTGCTTCTACCACTCTAAATTTGGAAAGAAGGCTAGGAAGTGCATCTCCCCTTGCAATTTTTCGTCGGAAAACCCCAGCAGCGAGTCCTAATGGCGTCTAGTACTCGCACTGCCAACCTGTTATTCATAAAGGACAGGAACTCTGGTGTCAATTTCTTGGTCGATACCGGAGCGTCAGTCAGTGTATTCCCTCAAAAATCTGGTCATACGCACTCGGAATCTCCGCCTCTATACGCTGCTAACGGTTCACGCATACCCACGTACGGTACTCAGTCGCGTGAACTAAACTTGGGCCTTCACCGATCCTTCAAGTGGATTTTCATCTGTGCTCAAGTGCAGCATCCCATAATCGGCGCTGACTTCCTCCAGCATTTCAAACTCCTGGTGGATCTTGACAAGCGACGCTTATGCGACCAGGCCACACTGCTTTCTGTTCTTGCCAAACAGGTTGCCCTTCCGGACGCCTCGAACTCTGCACTTTCCCTCGTTCCCCCTAATTCCATGTACCAGTGCCTTTTCCAGCGATATCCAGGAATTCTTCAACCGATGCAGATGGGTGATACCATTAAGCACACCATTACCCATCACATTACAACAAAAGGTCCCCCTGTGTTTGCAAAACCCAGACGTCTTGCCCCGGACAAACTGAAAGCTGCCAAATCGGAATTCCAGCTTATGATAGATCTTGGGATAATAAGACCTTCCAAAAGCAGTTGGTCCTCTCCCCTACACCTGGTCCAGAAGAAGTCAGGAGACTGGAGACCATGTGGGGATTACCGGTTTTTGAATTCGACAACCATCCCGGACCGATATCCGGTACCAAATGTCCAAGACTTTACTTCTCTTCTCCACGGCAAATCTATCTTCAGTAAAATAGACCTCGTTAAGGCTTTCCACCACATTCCCGTAGAGCCTTCGGATATTCCCAAGACTGCAGTTTGTACACCATTTGGGTTATTCGAATTTGTGAAGATGCCGTTCGGGCTACGGAATGCTGCGCAAACCTTTCAGAGGTTTATAGATGAGGTCACCAGAGGCTTAGACTTTGTTTATGCCTACATCGATGATTTGCTTGTGGCCAGCTCAACGGAAGAGGAACATAAGGAACATCTTTCACTCCTCTTTCAACGCTTAGAACAATACGGTGTTACTATTAATGCATCTAAGTGTGTGTTTGCACAGCCAACCTTGGAATTTCTTGGTCACACGATTTCGCAGCACGGAATTACCCCCCTTCAGGACAAGTGTGAAGTGATAAAAAATTACCCTATGCCAAATAATCAGCGTGAGTTACGTCGGTTTCTAGGTTTGGTAAATTATTACCACAAGTTCATTAAAAACTGTGCCAGTGTTCTTGCTCCTCTACACGCTATGATCACACACAAACGCAAGGTAACGAAATTGGTATGGTGTAGCGATAGTTTACAGACGTTCGACAATGCCAAAAATGCTATCAATAGTGCATTGTCTCTGTCATTTCCTATCAGTGATGCCCCCCTAACTCTGACGGTCGATGCATCAGATGTTGCGATCGGTGGGGTGTTGGAACAAACCATTAACGGTCAACAAGCACCCATCGCGTTTTACTCGAAAAAGCTGCAGCCAGCCCAAACGCGTTATAGTGCTTTCGGACGTGAACTTCTTGCTATTTACTTAAACGTGAAGCATTTTCAACATTTCCTTGAAGGCCGAGAGTTTTGTGTTTTTACCGACCACAAACCTTTGGTCACTGTCTTCAATAAAAACAGCTGTAACCACTCTCCCAGAGTCATCAGGCAACTCGATTATATCTCGCAATTTACCACAGATATCCGCCACATCAAAGGTGTCTTGAACACTCCAGCGGATGCACTTTCAAGAATAGAGATTACTTCTGTTACCCTCAGCTCTACACTGTGGAATGCTATTGGACAGGATCAAGATAAGGATACGGAACTACAAGACCTGCTCAGAGAAGACTCCACTCACTCACTTTCCCTCAAGAAAATGAGTATGCCAGGATTGTCTGTGCCCCTCTATTGCGACGTATCAACAGCTGCTATTCGCCCTTATGTCCCTCCATGTCACAGACAAGCAGTCTTCACGGATCTTCATAAGCCCTCCCATCCTGGTATCCGTGCTTCGCAACACCTGGTTACCTCTCGCTTTGTTTGGCCCTCGATGCGGAAGGATGTCAAACATTGGACCAAAACGTGCCTTGCCTGCCAGCGTGCCAAAGTCCAAAGGCACACCAGGTCCCCCTTTGACGCATTTCCGCCCCCATCCCAGCGATTTGAGGTAATTCATGTAGACATTGTTGGCCCTCTTCCAGTGATTCAAGGCCAACGTTATCTGCTCACCTGTCTCGACCGCTTTTCCAGATGGCCTGAAGCCATCCCACTTCCTGATATCCAAGCGGACACTGTTGCAAGAGCATTTCTTCATGGATGGGTATCAAGATTTGGTTTGCCGACAAAAGTCATCACTGACCAAGGTCGCCAATTTGAGTCTTCGCTTTGGAAGAAGTTTACCAGCTTGTTGGGTACAGTACATGCGCATACCTGTGCGTATCATCCGCAAGCTAACGGCCTCGTCGAACCCTTCCATCGCCAGCTGAAGTCATCCCTTATGTGTCACGAAGACTCCCATTGGATGGATAAGCTTCTACTCGTGTTGCTTGGTATTCGCTCTGCATTTAAGAGTGATCTGAAGACTACAGCGGCTGAACTAGTCTATGGAACAACACTGCGGCTACCAGGTGGCTACTTCACTGCAGGGGATAAGTCATGTGATCCTACGGAATTCGCTCAAACACTTTCCTCTCACATGCAGTCCCTTCAGCCTGTTCCCCCTCGATTGACTAGCCAACAGAACATCTTTGTTTCCCCAGCCCTCCAGTCTTGCACCCACGTTTTCGTTCGTGTACCTGTCCCAAAACGGCCTCTCCAATGTCCATATGACGGGCCCTATGAAGTTCTCCGACGTACGCGCAAATCATTTCTCATCCAGCGCGGTTCCAAGGTCGACAAGGTTTCTATCGATCGTCTTAAGCCTGCGTTTTTGGAATCAACCTTAAGCGAGGTACATGTAGCTACCAAAAAGGTCCAGGGGAAATCTGTGTCGTTCGGAACTCTTTGAACTTCCTCTCTGGTGGAGGAGTGTGTAGTGAATACTCTTATTTTAGTCTCAAGATAAATGTTAATTTTACCGTCTTGAATTTCGGAATAGCTATAAATTCATTTTAAATTAGTTACCCATCATAATTCAATTGTAAACCACATTAATACTAATTTTATGTTTACTGTATTATTTTATTGTATGTAAACATAATTAATTATATATCACAATTGTCAGTTAATTATTTATATTCAAATAATTATTTTAATCTAATACCATGTCCATTTTGCAAATAAATAATAGAAATCCAAGGGTTATATTTTCCATCCTTGGTACTGTCGCAGTTTCGCCTAACGGACTCAATACGGCTAGTGAGATAATCACTGGTTGGCACTTAACCAGCGGCAGTGCTTATGGCTACATCATCCAGGTTAACCTATACCGGATAGATGCGCTACGGTCCCAAGCCATAGCTTGCATAGGCCCAACGACGACGACGACGAAAACCAACAATGGCATTTACATCTCTCCTTGTCATTGGATTTCTCTTGAATATTATATATATATATATATATACATATATATATATATATATACAGTATATATAAATAAACGATATTAAAGAATAACTGGGATGATTGGAATATATAAACGATGCATGTATGCTTCAATAAATATATACCTTACCTTACCTTACAACCTTACAAAGGTTTCGCTCGATGATTTCTCATTTCGCGAAGGTCAAGCTTGTCGCCCCTCCTCTCGAGTTGGCCTGGTGAAGTAGTGAGTTGGATTCTTGTGCTCTCCTCCTCACATAGCCAGGTACGCCCGGCTCATCGGGGATCGTTCTGAGCCAGGCGTCTAGTCTTCTTTTGAAGATGTCCACTGCAACTCCCTTCGTGTTTCTTAGGTCTTTGGGCAACTCATTAAACAGTTTTCGTCCTCTCACTACAAAACTATTTTCTTTCAGGGTTAAGGATGTTCCCTGTCTCGCCTTCAATTTGGGAATACGACACAGTCTACCGTTTCTATTTTCCACCGTTGTTTGGGGAGTTATATGGTTCAAAGCAAGATTAGGGACTAGTTTCTCCATTATTTTCCAAGTGTAAATAATGGCGTATCTCTCTCTTCTCCTTTCCAGTGAATATAGATCTAGTTCGCGTAACCTTCCCCCAGTAATTCAGTTCTTTGCACCCATTGATCTTGGCTGTGAAGCTTCTCTGAATCCCTTCCAGCTGTCTGTCTTGTTTTTTTGTATGGGGATGTTAGGACCGAGCAGTATTCCAATTTGGGTATGATCAGGGGGTTTTCAGTAGAAGAATCATTATATTCCTATTCCTTCGTTTAAAGGTTCTCAATATCTGTCCCGTTATTCTCCTTGCTCTATTTACTGCTATCTTATTTTGTGTTTCAAATTTCGCATCATCTGTCATTACAACCCCTAAATCTTTTGCTCTGGAATTTCTCTGAATTTTCTGTCCATTTGGGGTATAATATTCCATGGATTTTAGGTTTTCTCTTTTTCCGTACCGTAATAGCTGAAATTTCTCGGTGTTAAACTTCATATTTTTGTCTTCCGTCCACTTGTAGATTCTGTTTATGTCGGTTTGTAGAGATCCTATGTCTTCTGGGTTTCTTATTTTTCCACTGATCTTTGTGTCATCCGCAAAGGAAGTTACTGTGCTGTCTTTGGTAACGTCCTCATCTATGTCAGTTAGCATGATTATGAAGAGTAGTGGAGCTAACACTGTTCCTTGTGGTGCCGAGCTGAGGACCTCTGATTCTGATGAAGATACTCCTTGTACTGTAACGCCTTACCGCTTCTCACTAAGGAAATTATAGCCATTTCCCTACTTTTCCTGTTATTCCCATATATTTCAGTTTATGTATTATGATTCCGTGGTCACACTTGTCGAACGCTTTAGCAAAGTCTGTGTATGGTACATCATAGTTTTCATTACTTTCAAGTGCATCAATAATGTTGTAGTGTTCCATTAGTTGTGATAGGCATGATCTGCTTGACCAAAACCCGTGTTGGTTATCACTGAATTTTTTCTGAGTTTCCAAAAAGTCATAGATTTTCTGTCTAACTATACTTTCAAATACTTTAGTGAGATGGGCTGTACGCGACACTGGCCTATAGTTTTTGCCCTCGGGTCGATCTCCTTTATATATTGGGACTATGTTTGCGCTCTTCAGGATGCCCGGTATTTCTCCCGTGTTTAGCGATCGTCTCCATATCCAGTATAGGGGCTCAGCGATTGCATTCTTGCAGTTTTTGATCAGTGTAGCAATTTAGGGCATATCATACTCTGGGTTCAGGGTTGAAGTTTTGGAAAAACAAAGTTGCTAATATGTATTCCTATGTAAAAGTTAATTCTAAGATGGGTTTATTACTTGCAACTTTTCAGAAAAAATCTCATTTTCATGGTCAAAATCGCGATTTTCTGATTTGAAGGCTGCCTAACGCAGCCTCAGGGCACCCAAACCAAAGCGCGCAGCTGTTCTGCATATGATTTAGTCTAAAAGCTGCTGTTCTGACCTCATCCTTGCTTTCTTGCGTGTTTCAACACCTCTGGGTGCTGAAAAAATGTTTAGATTTCACGTAAAACTTAAGAATTTTAAGTTTTTCTTCAAAGAATAGGCGCGGCGCACCAGCTCCACTCTGATCGAGTAGCGGGAGACTTGCCACCTCCACGAGTAGGTTTACATGCCTGTTCTTCCTGGATCCCCGTAAAGCGTGGCCTCATAAGATCTTATATTATGATCTTATGAGGACTTTCAGCTCTTATGAGCATTAACGATGGCTTCAGCCTCTTCATCAGCCACTCGAACCTGAAAAGCTCTTAAGTATGTCCTGCTTCGATCTGAACACTGTGAGCATTTCTTGATGGTCTATCCTGGCTCTCACCCACCCATCTCTCCTCTCGAGACCGTACACAGCTTGGGAAGCAGTTGAGACTTCCTGTACAGCTCTCTCGCAGGACTGAGTATGAACAGAGAAAGCGTAGTGAGCCACCTGGATTGGTTCAGAGGTCCGCACTTGAGACCAGCCAACTGTGGACTGAGACTTCCAGACTTGATGGCTTTGATCAGAAGATAGCAGTTGTGCTGGTCTGTGGAGAGAGATTTGACTATCTCTACTGGCAGCTCTATGATATCTTCAGTTCCTTCCACTGGTTTGAAGTTGAAGTTGACCTCAAGTTCATTCACTTTCTCAAGAAGTTTTCCAATAGGCCCACTGAAGCCTGACCGGGGAGTTACAGGGCCGTCCAGCTTGATGATTAAGTGCCTCAGGGGGAGCTCGTTCACTTGGAGCTGACAGATCATCTAGTGGCATTTGTGACCCAGCATCTTCTTCAATAGGGCTATGGCGCCTCCAGACCACCCCGTGTTGGTGTTGATAGAGTCTCCTCCAATCATTACAATCATTTGTCAGTTTTTGGGATACTGAAAGATGATTCGTACTGAGCTCTTAATATTTCACATACTTCTGTTAGATCATCAGATAAAACACTGTTCTCAATTTTTAAAGGTCCGATAGTCGCATGGTTTTCGACTTTCTTTTTGCGAAATTATAGAAGTACTTTAAGTTAGCCTTTATCGCTTCTATAGCGTCGTCTTCTTCTTTTTCTGTGTGCTTCTCGATTAGTTCCTGTATGACGACATCGATACTTTGCAGTTTATCATTTAATATTTTTCTGATGTTGTTATCTTTACAATTACTTAATTTTGCAGTCACTCTTTTTCTCTTTCCAAACAATGCCCTCTTTTGTCTCTCGAACCTGCTTCTCTTTCCTCTTTGTTGGATCTTTGGGACATGTTTTTCCACAATTTCTAACGTCTTCTCCTCTAACGTCATTAGCATCTCCTCCGTTGTCTTAGCCTCGAAAATGGTTTTCCAATCTATTACTTCCATGCTGGATGTCACATCTTCCAAGTTTATAGCTTTGGAGTGAAAATTAAAAATTTCGAATTTGTTTCTTTCTGTTGTGCGTGTTCTTTCCTTTCCTGTTGCCTTTATATTAGTTGTTATTTCAATGATATTGTGGTCTGATATCATAGTTGGGGAGATTTCTACATTATCAATTAGATTACTGTTGTTTGTGAATACCAAATCTAGGCAGTTGTTTTTTCTTGTGTTTTCTGTTATTTCTTGCGTTAACATAAATTCATCAGCTAAAGCTAGTAGCATTTTTACCTGCTCCTGGTCTTCTCGTGTGCCCCCCTTGTCCTGGTGGATACATATATTTTTTCCTATCCTTTTATATTTCATGAATGGGAAATTAAAATCACCACAGAGAAAAATATTTGGGGTTGGAGAGTGTAGATCTTTTACTAAGTTTCTTACCTCTGTAATGGAATCTGAAAATTTTGAGGTTGGCGTGTTTGGGGGTCTGTACATTACAATTAGTACCATATTTAATTTTTCAATTTTTGCTGCTACACATTCTACGTAGCTGTTTGAGGTACTTATAGCCATTTCTGCTATGTGCCTTTCGCGTGTGTAAATAGCACATCCTCCTTTACGTCTCACTGTTCTGTCGGCTCGGAGGATCTTATAGTTGTCAATTTGTATTTCTTTTTTGTCAATACAGGACTCACAATTTTCACAGTTTCGCCTGGCAGTCCTTTAGATGAGTTTCCTTGAGGCATGCAAAGTCTGCTCCGGCTTTTTGCATGAGTCCTTTCAGGTATACAACTTTGTTCGTGGAATGGTTTGATTTAAGGCCTTGTATGTTGGCTAGGATTATTTTTATTTTTTCTCTTTCGTTTACGCATAGAGGTGGTTCCGATTTGTTTTTCAATGGGGGTGCCGGTTTCGTTGCCTTGTAGTCCTCCGAGAATTTATCTCTTTTTATCTTTGCCGGTACCTATTGTCCCGATAGCGCATGAAGTGCCTTTGTTCGTACCTTCTGTCCGGCTCTCGGATTCCTATACTTGTCAGCTGGTTTTGTAATTGCTGGATAGTATTTAGTAGCTGAAATGTGTTGGCTGTCTTAAAAATTGGCACTCTTCTTTGATGTTCATTTTTTCTGTTCACTCGTTGCGTTCCTTTGAGGGTGGTGGTATCGGCAATTTTTTCTGTATTTGCAACTTCCATATCTTGTATAAGTGTTGCAGACCGTAAGATGGTGGAACATGCATTTCTTATCAAATTTACAGTATCCACTTGTGTAATGCGTTATATACTGTATATATATATATATATATATATATATATATATTTATATATAATATATATATATATATATGTGTGTGTGTATATATATACTACGGCAACTGGATGGTTATACCTTCTATGCTAACTGGCTGATTAAACCAACTGGCTGATTTACATTTTCTAAGCCAAGTGCCGAGGCCAAGAGCCTTATTATGCGTCCTTTAAAGGACGGAAGCGGCGTTCTGCGGACCTCCGACGCGGACATCGCTAATGTGCTTAATGAGTACTTTGCGGGAGTGTTCACCAGGGAGGATACCCGCGTCATCCCCGAACCAGCTGTGAGGCACGAAGGTGCTGACCTGGATAGTGTTAGATGTACCGCGACAGTCGTTGCTCATAGAATAGACAAACTGAGCGCGTTTAAGGCTCCTGGGCCAGACCAGTTTCTCCCCAGTGTTTTGCGAGAAGTGCGCGACCAGGTGGCTCCCCACCTGGCTACAGTCTTCAACAAATCGTTGGAGATGGGCCAGGTGCCTGGTGACTGGAGGGAGGCCAACGTGACCCCTATCTTTAAGAAAGGGGATCACGAAAGTCCAGGGAACTATCGTCCTATTAGTCTCACTTCAGTTGTAGGTAAATTATTAGAAAGGATAATAGCTGATAGAATCGTTGACCATTTGGATTCCTACAAGCTGCTTGGGGACTCCCAACATGGGTTTAGACGGCATAGGTCGTGTCTCACCAACTTGCTCGAGTTTTTCCACGTCATGTTGAGTGAGTACGATAAGAGTAGGGCGATTGATATACTTTATCTCGACTTTCAGAAAGCCTTTGATAAGGTACCTCACCGCCGGCTAATGGCGAAAGTGCGCGCGCTGGGTATCGGTGGGGAAATAGGTAGGTGGATTGAAAACTGGCTAAGGAATAGGCGGCAGAGGGTGGTAATTAAAGGGGCTAGTTCGGGTTGGGCCTCGGTCACTAGTGGGGTTCCTCAGGGTTCCGTTTTGGGGCCACTGTTGTTTACCATTTACATAAATGATATCGACGGTGGCATCGTCAGTCGGATCGCCAAATTCGCTGATGACACCAAGCTTGGGGCCAATGTTGGGACGCCCGAAGCGATCGAGGAACTGCGTGCGGACCTAGGTAGGATAGGAGAGTGGTCCGAAAAATGGCAAATGCCGTTTAACTTGGGTAAATGCAAAGTGATGCACATTGGCTACGCCAATCCCAAGTCGGACTACTCGATGTTGGGCAGTAATATCGAGGTGACTGATTTAGAAAAGGACTTGGGTGTGCTAATTAGCAGCGACCTTAAGTTTACGAAACAGTGTGTAGAGATGGAGAAGAAAGCCCAGAAACTATTGGGTTATATCAGTAGGCAATTTCAGTTTCGGAACAAGGAGATTGTGCTCTCACTGTACAATTCCCTTGTTCGGCCGTACCTGGAGTATGCTCTGCAGTTCTGGTCGCCCACCCTCAGGAAAGATATTGAGAGGCTGGAGCGAGTGCAGGCGAGGGCCACAAAGTTAATCCCTTCCGTTAGGCATATGGGCTACAATCGACGGTTACGCGCCCTGAACTTGTTTTCGCTTGAAACTCGGAGGCTGCGCGGTCAACTGATCGAGGTTTTCAAGCTCTTACGAGGGTTCAACGATGTCGATTTTAGAAGTATGTTTAGTTTAAATGATAACCCAACTCGCAACAATGGTTGGAAGTTGGATTTGAAACGGTTTAGGACTAGTGTGTGTGGGAATTACGTTACGTATAAGATCTGTGACACATGGAACAGGTTACCTTCGGAAGTTGTGAACAGTTCCTCTGTGGATCAGTTCAAGAAAAGGTTAGACGAAATCTTGCACACTATTTGAGTGTGTAAAGACATTTAGGACCTCAGTCTGCGGAAATTTCTTTTCCTGTAAAATAGTTGATATCTGGAACCAACTTCCCTCAGAGGATGTTTCCAGTCAAAGTGTAAATCTGTTTAAAAATAGGCTAGACAAAGTACAGAACACACTCATAGTTTAAGATTAAAACCTCAGAAAACTCTGCAGGAGTTCGCTTGCTCGGTGTCTCTGTGAGCAAGCTAAATATAGAGCTATTTATATATTCTCCACTTTCCTGTAAAATTTCCTTGGCTACTTTTCCAGGGTCAAGGTATTTTCTTCAACCTTTTTCCGTACCTGCCTCTGGCAGGGAGGGAGCGGAGGGTGGGGAGAGAGCCTTCTACTTTTCTATCCAGTTTTCTACTACTGCTAGCATAGTTTGAAAGACAAAATTTTCCCTGGCACCCGTTGCCATTGGTACCTCCTCGGTATGGGCCGCAAGGCCTTTTGAGGTACTTCTTTTCCTTGTAACTCCTTGTAACTCTCTCTCTCTCTCTCTCTCTCTCTCTCTCTCTCTCTCTCTCTCTCTGTAATGTGCTGAATGAGCACTTTGCGGGAGTATTCACCAGGGAGGACACCCGCGTCATCCCCGAGCCAGGCGTCAGGCATGACGGTGCTTCCCTGGATAGTGTTCGGTGTACCGCGACAGCCGTTGCCGATAGAATAGACAAACTGAATGCGTTTAAGGCTCCTGGGCCAGACCAGTTCCTCCCCAGAGTTTTGCGTGAAGTGCGCGACCAGGTGGCTCCCCACCTGCTATAGTCTTCAACAAATCGTTGGAGACGGGCCACGAGCTTGGTGACTGGAGGGAAGCCAACGTGACCCCTATCTTTAAGAAAGGGGATCACGAAAATCCAGGGAACTATCGTCTCATTAGTCTCACTGCGGTTGCAGGTAAATTATTAGAGGGGATAATAGCGGATAAAATCGTTGACCATTTGGATTCCTACAAGCTGCTTGGGGACTCCCAACATGGGTTTAGGCGGCATAGGTCGTGTATCACCAACTTGCTCGTGTTTTTCCACGTCATGAGGAGTGAGTACGATAAGATTAGGGTGATTGATATACTTTATCTCGAATTTCAGAAAGCCTTTGATAAGGTACCTCACCGCCGGCTAATGGCCAAAGTCCGCGTGCTGGGTATCGGTGGGGAAGTAGGTAGCTGGATTGGAAACTGGCTGAAGAATAGGGGGCAGAGGGTTGTAATTAAAGGGGCTACCTCGGGTTGGGCTTCGGTCACTAGCGGGGTTCCTCAGGGCTCCGTTTTGGGGGCCGCTGTTGTTTATCATTTACATAAATGATATCGAGCTGGCATCGTCAGGGATCGCCAAATTCGCTAATTATACCAAGCTTGGGGCCAATATTGGGACTCCCAAAGCGATCGAGCAACTCAACTGCGTGCGGACTACGTAGGATAGGAGAGTGATCCGAAAAATGGCAAATGCCATTTAACTTGGGTAAATGCAAGGTCATGCACGTTGGCTACGCCAATCGCCGAATCGAACTACTCCATGTTGGGGAGTAATATCGAGGCCACTGATTTGGAAAAGGACTTGGGTGTGCTAATTAGCAGCGACCTTAAGTTTACCAAACAGTGCGTATTGGTGGAAAAGAAAGCCCAGAAGCTGTTGGGTTATATGAGGTAATTTCGATTTCGGAACAATGAGACTGTGCTCTCTGTGTGCAATTCCCTGGTTCGACCGCAACCGGAGCATGATGTGCAGTTCTGGTCGCCCACCCTCAGGAAAGATATTGACAGGCTGGAGCGAGCTCAGGCGAGGGCCACAAAGTTAATCCCTTCCGTTAGGCATATGAGCTAAAATCGACCGTTACGCGCCCTGAATTTGTTTTCGTTGGAAACTCGGAGGCTACGCCGTCAACTCACCGAGGTTTTCAAGCTCTTACACGGGTTCAACGATGTCGATTTTAGGAGCATATTTAGTTTAAATGATAACTCAACTCGCAACAATTGTTGGAAGTTAGATTTAAACCGGGTTAGCACTAGTGTGTGCGGGAATTCCTTTACCTATAAGATCTGTGACACGTCGAACGTTACCTTCAGAAGTTTTGAACAGTTTCTCTGTGGATCAGTTCAAGAGAAGGTTAAATCGAATCTTGCACACTATTTGAGGGTGTAGGAATTTTTCCCTGGCACCCGTTGCCATTGGTACCTCCTCGGTATGGGCCGCAAGCCCTTTTGAGGTACTTCTTGTTCTTGTAACTCCTTGTAACTCTCTCTCTCTCTCTCTCTCTCTCTCTCTCTCTCTCTCTCTCTCTCTCTCTCTCTCTAGGTTAGGTTTGGGTGGCAGCTTGGGAGATTCCTCCTTGCTTGTGGCAGATTGGGGGATTCCACCTTGCTTGCATAACCCTTTTTTTTGGTGGCACTGGCACCTTGTGGGGAGAGGGGTGGTACTATAGGGGCGGAACTGGCATTCAATTTATTAACATTGCATGCAATTGTGACACTTGTGGCAATTGTGTGTTTATACCTCGTGGTGTACGGACGTTTTTGTTCCCGCTGTGTGTAATATCGAAATAACTAGTGTTTATAAGTTCAGCGGTAAATTCTATCTTATACCAGTGGGTGTGTTAAATACCAGTGAATTCGCGATAATAAATTAAGTGAAAGCCGGTGGCATATAGATTGCACAAAGGAAAAAACATCAAATTGAAACAAATTTAAAACACTTCGAACGAAAAAACAGCTCTGAGATTGTACATTAAGCCAAAGAGGGAAAAAGGTCAGTGCCATAAAACGAAGGTCGAGTTATCGAGAGAAATTTGAGAAGCGAGAAGAGGAAAATAAAGGAGAAAATGGCAAAACATACGAAGAAATGTGTAAATTGCGGGAACGTCAGAAAATTGAATAAAGCAGGATTATGTGTAATGGAATGTGCGGCATATCAGCTCTGCGATTGCAGAAATGAAGCAGACCAGACCTCGGGCTTAAACTGCACTACGAATGCATGAACTTAGATAGAAAAGACAGGAAAATGGTAAATAGAATAAATAACAAAATCATAGGCCTTTGTGGTTTCTTGTGCGTCAAGTGCATGGAAAACAATAGAAAATTAGTACAGAGGGGAATACAAAATGTTGAAATAGAAGAATCAAGTACAGCAGTTTTACCGACAGAAAAACAGGAAACAGAAAACGCCTGCACAACCGAGAAGGAAAAAGAAAACACTACAGGGAGGGGCGAAAGCAGCCTCAGATAAAGAGGTACCCACGGCAGAATAGGGAGATACGAAATACACGCTGAAGAAAACAACCCCACTGAGTAGGGAAGGAGTGGTGGCGGAGCAGAAGAAGGAAATCGAATCATATAAGACTCAGAGGGAATTTAAACGATGGGCCATATGCGAATATTATAAAATAGGTGCGTGCAAATATGGCTCAAACTGTATATACAATCACCCTACAAAATGCTTCTATATGATGAGGAATGGGAAGTGCAGGTACGGACCCCCAATACTCCCAAATGCAGCGGCCCAGCCAATAACACCAAACAGGAACCGACATCGACCAGGAAACGACCATCATTTAGGAAAATCGAACACGAAGATTAGAAACCCGGTAAATGTATTATACACAAATATATAAGGCCTCTATGCGGACCATGGAGACTGCAAACTACAATACTTACAAAATTTAGCTACGGAAACTAGCATAGATATCATATGCCTAACGGAAATACAGTTACATAAGTGCGAAAAAGGCTGTGAAAACTGCATCGAGAATACTGAAATAGCATTGCTGGACTACAACATTTACAGAGCAGATAGAGTG
Organism: Bathynomus jamesi; assembly: GCA_023014485.1. NCBI lineage: Eukaryota > Metazoa > Arthropoda > Malacostraca > Isopoda > Cirolanidae > Bathynomus > Bathynomus jamesi. The sequence continues at coordinate 242,124 of JAJOZX010006192.1, forward strand.
GCTAGACGAGGAGGAGGGTGTTGTATCTACGTGAAAAATACATACACATGTGAAGTGAGGGTAAAGAAATCAAACAGCACAGTTGAAGTTATTATATTAGAAGTAAAAGAACTGAACCTAACCATTATGAACATCTACAGACCACCAAACACCACAAACAGTGAATTCCAATTTGCTACAAATGAAACAGAAAACATTAAAATTACTTGAAACTCCAGCAACAAATATTCTAATTTTCGGAGATTTTAATTTCCCATTCATATCATGGAAGAAAAATGACGAAATTATATATGTTGAGAAGTTTCACGGCAAAATTACTAAAGATGACAGAACCCAAGCAACAATGCTATTAGATATTATGGAACATTACGCCCTTACCCAGGAAATCAGTAAAGCCACGAGAAAGGAGAACGTTTTGGATTTAATCTGGACAAATAACAACGAGATAATAATAAATAAAAAAGTAACGCACACAAAGTTCTCCAACCATAACCTCATCGATATACAATTGAAGTTAGCACCCAGAGGTCCGAAAACGCATCCTAGAGAGGCAGATGGAATGATTGAAGGCTTAAACATAAATTCAAAAAAAGTAAATTGGGAAAACGTAAATAAAGATTTAAAGGAGGTAAATTGGGAATTGCTACTACACGAGAAGACTCCACAAGAAATACTATGTATAATAGAGACGGAAACCAAACCTATAATACTGTACTGAAGCATATTCCAGAGAGACAGGAAAGAAAACGTAGCAAGCTCGAGAGGAAAATCAGGACTCTATTCAGGCAACGAAGACAAACCGTAAGACATTTCCACAGATGCAGAACTGATGCAAAGAGACTCAAACTAGAGAGGAAACTTGGCGAAATAGAAATGGACATAAAGCAAACATTCATACATAAGACAAACGAGGATGAAAACAAAGTAGCAGAAAACATAAAAAATAACCCAAAATACTTCTATACGTTTGCGAAAAGGAAAATGCAGTGTAAGGAGAGTATTGGACCGTTGATAGACGGGGAGGCCGAATACACAAATGACCCGAAAGAAATAAGTGAACTGCTTAGGGATCAATTTAAATCTGTGTTTAGCACCCCTAAGTCAGAGATGGAAGTGGAAAACCCAGACGAGTTTTTCGACATTGATACAGATCAACCAAGAACAAATCCCGGCACAAACCTATTAATGGACTTCGGGTTCACGGAAGGAGATGTAATTACGGCCTTATCACAGATGCGAGACAATTCAGCATCAGGGCCAGACACATGGAGTGCCACATTTCTGAAGAAATGCAAAAAGAGTACTGCAAAACCGCTATACTTACTATGGAGAAAATCACCTGACACAGGATAAATTCCACTCCCCTTAAAGAACGCGAATATTGCCCCCCTATTTAAAGGTGGTAACAGAGCAATGCCCAAAAATTATCGGCCAGTGGCTCTCACCTCACACCTTATAAAGTGTTTTGAACGCAAAATTAGAGGCAAAACTACCTACTACCTACAAGAAAAAGACTTATACAACCCAAATCAACATGGCTTCAGGGTGGGAGAAAATATTAGGAACATTGTGTCGAGGACAAAACATTGATGTAATATATACGGACTTTGCTAAAGCCTTCGATAAATGTGGCCATGGAATCATAACACACAAACTTAAGGATACAGGAATTACTGGAAAGCTAGGAAGTTCGATATTTAATTTCTTGACGCAAAGAACGCAAAGAGTGGTGGTAAACGGAGTTAAATCGGAAGTCTCGGAAATCGTGAGCTCTGTCCCACAAGGGACAGTATTAGCTCCCTTGCTGTTCATAATAATAATTGCAGATATTGATGCAGATATTAAGGACAGTATTGTATCATGCTTCGCAGATGACACAAAGATATGTAAGGAAATATTGAACGAAGATGACATAAGAAAATTATAAAACGACATTGAAACATTATTCCAGTGGGCAGAAGACAACAATATGAAGTTCAACGAAGAAAAATTCCAACTTCTAAGATATGGTAATAAAAAGAGCTACAGAAAAAAGGTACAAAATTCCGCAAGCCAAACAGATAACACCAAATCCACAAGTCAGGGATCTTGGAGTAATAATGTCGTCGGATGCAGAATTCAGAGAGCACTATAAAATCAAAATCACAACGGCTAGAAAAATAATGGGAATCAGCTGGAGGAGCTTCCGTAGCAGAAAAGCAAACATCATGCTCAAATTATGGAAGAGTCTAGTCCTACCAATAATTGAATATTGTTCAGTACTCACAAGCCCACACAGAAAAAGAGACATTGCGAGCTTTGAAGCTATACAAAGGACTTTTATGTCTGAGATAGAGGAAACGGAAGGTGAAGACTACTGGTCTCGACTACAATCCCTGGAACTCTACTCTCTTAAAAGAAGGCGCGAGCGGTACACAATAATATATATATATATATATATATATATATATATATATGGAAAATACTTGAGAACTCTGTCCCTAACCTCAGAAATGAAATAGAAACAAACTGGAATGAGAGAAGAGGCAGATTTTGTATGGTTCCAGCTGCGGTGGGACAAGGGGCCATGAAAACGAGGATGGAAAATACCCTCAGAATACGGGGCCCAAAGCTTTTCAATATCCTTCCAAAAGAAGTGAGGAATCTCCAGCACACCGACCTGAATAACTTCAAGAACCAGCTGGACAGATTCTTGTACAAATTCCCTGACCAGCCATGCGTGGCTGGCTACGAGGGCAGGAGGGGATCAGAGAGTACTTCCCTCCTTCACCAAGTCCCGCAAATGAGGCGGGATGCTGCAGAGGGGTCGACTGAAGGTCAATCCTGAACCGTCGTTCAAACTCAACAAAAGTAAAGTAAGTAATTGCACTCCCATTTTGCGCACACACTACTGTCGTTTCAACTTAGGCTTTTCGAAGGCTGTCTTGTGGTATTTTAGGTGAGAGCAGTTGCTGGCTACAAATTTGCAAACGTTGCACATGTACACCCTTTCATTCTTTGGCGTAACAGTCACATGTCATGATGTCAAGTTGTGTGTTGTGTTTTGTTTTGTGTCGCCCACATTACACATTTTATTTTTTAGGTGATTTACATCAACCCACTCATCGATCATCATGCCTCGAAAGTGTAGAAATCACCCTGAAATCACGATGGATCTTCGGAAAACTTACTGGTTATATCATACTTCGGCTGTCCACGACGAGGCGACCAAGATAAGGCGTGGGCGCCACATGTTATATGTACTGCTTGTTCGAATGGATTACGTGACCAAAGGAAACAGTCGTGCCATTCGCTATACCCATTATTAGGGTAGGTTGATTTTGGAACTGTGATCTTGGACTAGTCTAGATAGAAAGGTATTAATGTATGAAAAACGTTGCACCAACTCATATTTGTGAAAATTATTGTATTTTTTGAGGATTGTTAATTATTTTTAAGTTGTAAAATTGCCGAATTTTACGCGTAAAATCGCGCGCGCGGCATTCGCGCAATGTAAACAAACAAAATATCGGACCTTATTTCATCAAAATAATCAATTAAAATTCGGCTTTTTTAACAAAACGATGCTTGAAACTTATTGTAAATGCATTATAGATGTTTATTAGTGTATTATTTTGTATTTTTAATGATATTTACCTATAAAATGTGTATTAAATTAAGTTATTTTATGATACGTTCATTTAATTGTGTTTATTTTCAGATATTTCATAAAAATGGGTAAAAAACGGAAGTCTGCAGTGTTAACTCGAAGTGATAGTGCCAAAAAATTCAGTGGCCAGCCTTCCCCTTTGGATAAAACAGAGCCTCCTACCCTCCGCCAAGTTATTCAGTACAGTTATTTCCTCCAAAACAGCCACCCGGACTTGAAAGACTATGATATTGCTAAAATGATAGCAAAGGATGTGATTGAGATCTGGCAGGCAGTGAACCCGCGGCTGCCCCTGTATGAGGAATATTATGTAGTGAAATTGGTGGATAAAGTGTGCTTCAAGAAAGCAAAAGAGATAAACAGGAAATCTCTTTCTACAGTCCAGGAGCAGAATCTGCAGGAAAAGCTGGATAAACTTTTTGACATTTCTGCTTGCACCTGTAAGCTACCTGTTCGTCCCTGTGATGACAATGCTGTGAAGTGCAAGAAAGAAAATTGTCAAACACAGCACATAATCTGCACTTGTCCTCCCAGTAAGAAGGTAATGCTATTATTTTTTTAACTTTTAACTGGCCTAACTTAAATGGAAGGAAATTCAATGCTTGTAATTGAAAAATATCCGCATTTTCTCCTGTAATCTTCCTCCCCCCCCCCCTGGTAATAGAAATTAATAATCAAATTTTTTTCAGAATTTTATCTCTTATTTTAGATCCGCTATTTAATATACTCTAATATTTCAGGTTCCAGTAGAGGAGAGGGAATACTTGAGAGATCAGAGGGCCAAAATAGGACCCAAGGGCTCTTTCCAGCTGGGATCTTGGATAAAGCTGCTGTGAAGAGAGACCAGAGGGCTGCAGCTGAAGCAGAAAGATTACAGAGCCAGATTCAACAGCAGCAGGAAGTGGATTTGGCCACTTTTGCCTCCACACCTTCACAAGATATTTCTTTTGAATCCAGCTCAGTAGAATCAGGAGAGGTAATATATTTTTTTTCTTATATCTTATCCCATTTTTACCCAAATTTATCCCTACTTTTTGTCCCTATTTCCCCCCTTTTTTCCCCCATTTTCGCTTTAGTAATTTATTCTTATTTCCGCCCATTTTCGTCGATTTTTACCCATATTTTTCCCTACTTTTTCCCCTATTTTCCCCCATTTTCGCTTTAGTAATTTATTTTTTATTTTCATTTCAGCCATCTGGTGGTGAAGCTGAAGAGTTCAAGCCAAGGAGGCACCCAATTGTAGGTTACAGCTTTTTGAAAACCCCCAGATATGCCATGGAACTGATCAGGGGTGATGTTTCTTCCAATCTTGAGACAAGTCTTGCTAATGCCTTCCTCCTGGACTTACAAGCTATGGACCTGCTTAAGCCTGGTCTTGATGTGAAACAGATAATAGTTGATAAATCGAAAATGGACAGGGAAAAAGCTAGAATGAAAGTGAAAAGTGATGAAAAGCACAATGAGGGTCTGGAAAAGTTAGTCTGTATTGGGGTTGATGGGAAAGTTGACAAGGACACTTTGCTGTACAGAGAAGTTAAGGATGAAAATGGGGAGACTAAGCTGAAGAAAGGAAAGGGACAAGAGCACCATTTGACTTTCACAAAGGAGCTGGGAACTGAAAGTGGAACATATCTTACTCACAGAGTCATCCCAATTAAAGGTGCAACTGGAGTTCTTCTTGGTGAAGAAGTTGCTAGTGTCTTGGAGGAGTTTAACAGTGTTCATACCCTGAAAGCTGTCCTCCTTGACAACACAAATACAAACACTGGCTGGGATGGAGGCCTTGTAACAGCTCTGGAAAATAAAATTGAGCGGAAATTGCACACCATTGGCTGTTCACTCCAGCAGAATGAGCTTCCTTTCAGAGCTGTTTTCAAGCATCTTGATGGCAGTACCAAAAGTCCCACTGCTTTCACTGGTCCGCTGTGAAAACTGTGAAATTGACTACCAAGATCTGCCACAAGTGGAATTCACCAAACTCAGTGGCCCCTGGATGACATGGAATTTGCTGAGGAGACACTGAATGATCTCAGTAGCGACCAGAGGCTTCTTTTGGAGTATGTGCTTGGAATTTCAAGGGGCAAAGTCAACCCAAGATTTGCTGCCTGGAAAATTAGACCATTAAACCATGCAAGATGGTTGACTTTGGCAATTAGATTGATGTGTCTGTGGACCAGAGGTGCTTACCCTCCAGAACTACAGGATAAGCTTTACCAGGCCATCAAGTTCATTGTGGAAGTGTATGCAGTCAGTTGGTTTGAGATCAAAAGGGACAGCAAGTTCCACAATCAGCAGCTGTACATCTTCAACATGATCCAGAGGATCAAGCAGCAGTCTGAAGAAATCCAGGGTGTTGCTTTCAAGAACCTGAAGTACAATGCTTTTGTCTTGCTGCCCGATAATGTGCTGTACTCCATGATGAAGTCTGATGACTTGGAAGTGAGAAGCTGCTCTCAAGAAAATTCTGTCCATCAGGTAAGCATTTATTAATTTAAAAAAATGTGGAAAAAAAATTTGATTATGGGGATTTATTTAATAAAAAAAAGGCCCGAGTTCTATAAATCCCCATAATCGAATTTTTTTTCACATTTTCTTATCCCAATTCCCCCCTTCCCCTCTGATAATGGAAATAATCTTACCTTCTTTCTGAAAAAAAATTCGATTATGGGGATTTATAGAACTCAGTTTTTTTTTTTTATTTAAGTTTAATTTAAATCAGCAATTCTGAGACTAATAGGGATTAAATCTTAAACTGGAATAAAAAATAAATTAATTATTATTCTTTCAGAAGTGGGAAGCCAGCCAAGAAGAGGCTGAAGAAGATCACAGTCATCAACATTGAAGCTACCCACTGGTCAGAACTAATCAACCTTTCTCAAAGTGGCATCTGTGAACCTGCTCTCACAGAAGACTTTTCTGACCAGGAGCTTCAAGAAGCATTGCTGAATGGCACCAAGCTGGAACTGCCTGAGCTGCCTTCACATTCTCAGAGTGTTGAAAGAGCCGTGAAGCTGACATCTGAAGCTTCCCATACTGTTTATGGACTCGAATCAAGGCACAAACACATTTTGGCCAAAGCCCTAAGCCGCCAGATGAGGCCTTCCTTTGCTTCTAAGGGCTCTTACAGTAAAAATTATGATGATCTTGGGATCTAAATGTGTCTATTTGACTCTGGACATGTTTTTTTTACTTTTTTTTCAATAAAATTGTAACTTTTTTCAGGATTTTTTTTATGAAAATAGCATGTTTTTTCGTGCCGAAAATTGCAAAAATGCGATATTTTTCGGTACGATTTTTTGACGATTTTTGAAACGGTTTCCTCAAAAAACGGTTAAAGCTAGGGATCTGAAATCTTTTGTCAGTTATCATCATATTATGCCCTGACTATCTCGACTAGTCCAAAGTCGATATCTAAAAAATGCGGAAAATCAACCTACCTTACCCATTATATGGAGGGACAGAGAGACCATCATGGCGATTGTTGCTTTTGCAATGTTAACATAACTGGATTCTCCGTGAAGAACAAGCATAACATTGTTTATCCGAACGTAGACTCCGCGATCAGACCAATCCCTCATGATGACACGATGCCGATTTCGGTAACTCCACAGCATGGACTCGATTCTTTAGAAGACGAAAGGGAATCCGACGAAGGTGCGATTGACGGAGATGCGGGACACTCGACCGATCTTGACTACACACCTGACGAAGAGCAATCGGAGCCGGAGAGGCTTACCCAAAACGAATTGAATGACCTCATTAGAAAACTAGCCCCCTCCAAAGATAAATCAGAACTTACCTTCTCGAGACTCAAGTCATTGATATGTTAATGGGCATGCACGGGGGATTCATGAAATACCGTTGTTTCCTGTGCCTATGGGCATACATTAGACGTGACTGGCATCAAAGAAGCACATACGAGCCAGGAACGGGCAGTGTCCAGTGTATTCCTTTAGTTGATCTAAAGAAGAAACCTCAGTGGACCATTCTGAGTTCAATCTCATCATGAAACGGACATGTTATGTACCTTGAAAAGTGGACGTTCAATTTTGCCAGTTGAGGTTTAAGTTTTGGTTTTTGGCTAAAAATACATTAGTAACCCCTTTTTCTTTGATGTATTCAATCCGACGAGAATGCAACGAGTCTTTTGCTTATATTGAGGTGATAAATATTGTAGGCTAGGTGTAGCTTTAACAACTAGATCCTGTCCCAAAGCTGAATCCTATTTGCTTGGCAGATAGCTGGTGAGGGAAGCTATATTTTTGGGGCCTCTTTGCTAGTGAACCGTTGCCCACGTCGGGCTAACATCATGAAAAACAAAAAAACTATAGTGTTTTTCATTTACTATTACTTATTTGGACTATAGTGGATTTAATCTTCCCAGAAAAGTTCCTTGTTCCATGCACGGTCTGTGTATCATATATATATATATATATATATATATATATATATATATATATATATATATATATATATATATATATACAGTATATATTATATATATATAGTGTATATATATATATATATATATATATACTGTGTGTATATATATTATATATATATATATATATATATACACGAGGGGCGGTCAGAAAATAAGTTTACACGGCATATAATTTTGTAACCAAAGGACCTACATTGATTATGTTTGTATCAAGTGAATTCGTTAATCATTGTTGGCAATACTGCACGTCGATTCGGCTGCCATCTACCGTACATTGGTTATATGAGTCAGTTGAACATGGCGGCTAGACTGGAACAGTGCTCTGTCCTACGGAGCAGGTCAGGACTACGTTTAATGGCCGCTCGTAAACGTTCCAGTGTTGAACAATATGCAGCTGCATTGATTGTTGTGCCTTTTTGCATGAATTCTGCGAGTGCCTTTGTGGTCCCAAAACACGGTAACCATCACTTTGCTAGCGGACCTCACAATCTTGAACTTCTTTGGTCGCGGGGACCCATAGTGTTTCCATTCCATGCTGGCACGTTTTGTATCCGGAGTACGGTGATAAGCCCATGTCTCATCTCCTGTGACAATGCGCTCGAGAAATTCTTGACCACTGACAGACTCAGAATATCGTCGCAGAAATGACAGGGCACTGTTCCAGTCGAGCCGCCATGTTCAGCTGAAGCATATAACCAATGTACGGTAGATGGCAGACGAATCAACGTGCAGTGTTGCCAACAATGATTAACGAATTCACCTGATACGAACATAATCAATGTAAGTCCTTTAGTTACGAAATTATACGCCGTGTAAACTTATATGTAAACTTATATGTAAAAATTAACAATGACTAGTTCCTACATTCATATAATTCTCATATTCATTCACATAATTCTTATGTTTATTCGTATACTTCGTATATTTATATACGAAGTATATGGAAAGTATATGGAAAATTTAGAATTTTTTTTTAAATGGGTATGTAAATTTTTTTTTTTAAATTGTCTCGCATTGTTATAACCGAAAAAGGCATTTTGAATTGATTTTCATTTTTCTAGTGGACTCCTAAATTAATTGTACCTAACTTGTGTATATATATAGTTCGTGCGTGCGTTTGTTTGTTGACTCGTGAAAAGAATTTTTTCCCTTTTTTTTTCTCTCGCTCTTTCGCATCGGTACGCAACTTAAAGCGTTGATGCGCAAGGTTTTGTCTTTTCTTTTTTTTGCGGTTACTGTGTTGGTACGCAAATAGTTTTATCTTTTTTTTTGTGCTTTTTCGGTTTAAATTAAAACGAGTTCGTACAATTCGAGTAATATGTCGAAATCGACAGGTAAGTTTTGCATCTTTGTTTGGGATGACTTTATGAAGTGTTTATTTAAATCGAAATAGGTAATATCACGCTTAAGTTTTTTCGTTTCAATTCTCTTGAATATACGATATTAGGGATAAGTTTTCTTTCTTGTTTTTCTTTGTTTCGCTTCGCCTTCCTCATTTGTAAGTCCATTTTCTGTCCTTTGTCATTTTTTTTCGAAGCAAATAGATAGATATAATTATATGACGAGTAATATCCCTAAGGTTCCAATTTTTAAGGGGAGAGAATACGGTGAATTGGTACTCCCGTACGTGGACGAATGGTTTGACGCATTAGAGGGATATTATGTTCATTATAACGTTCGCGATGACATCGCGAAGATTCGGATGGTTACGCACTTCTTAGACGATGACGAGGGTTGCACAAGGAACGTCTTGCACCCATTCTTGTTGGAAAGTTTTACTACGTGGAACGTTTTTCGGAATTATGCTACTCAAATGTTCCAACAGGTAAGCTATAGCGACGAAGTAAATGCGACTGCATTAAGGAAGACGGGATGGTCGGAAGCTTTCTGGACTCCGCGCGAAACCATCGATGACGCAGACAATGAAGTATGTTCGTATGTTTCGGAAACGCCTTCTTCGGCTCACGAAATGGTGCTTTTTGACGAGAGCTGACAAATTTTCATGAAAACTTCTATCAACAACCAAGCGGTTTTGGCTCTTGTTGACTACTGCTGTCAGGCGAATTACATTAAACAAGACGTATACAAGAATTTACTTAAGACAGCTACTGGAAATTTCGATTTCCGTTCTCGCTTGACCTGCATTGATGATGGTTGGGAAGAATACAGTACCAGAGAAATTATTCTTCCTATTGAGTTTGATTCAGTCTCTTATCTGACCCCATCTGTGGTCATATCTGAAGGAGACTGGGATGGAGATTTAATCCTGGGGATGAATTTCTTTATTATGCACGATTTCTATGCGACCGGTAGAGAAGCAGGCCTAATTCGAGGAGAAAACCCACCTTTCGAGTATGTATGTCACCCCCTACTCTTCGCTCTTTTCGACTCAGGGTGAAAGAATTGTTTCAGAGAGCAACTGCTATTAGATAGGGAAGATTCTTCATCAATCGTCAATTGTTCCGTTCCAGTTCTGGCGAACGAGGAACTAGAAGGCCAACATACCTTTGGCAATTTTGAGCACGAAGACTCGAATGTCTTCACAGTAGACCCATGTGACTCCATCGAGAGCGAGTCGCCCCCTTCAGTTACAGTTAGGTAGGGACTTGAAGTTCCCAGAGTTTCGGTTATTCCAAATAAATCTGAAGACTCATCTCCTTTGAGTTCGGTTTGGTCATTTCTATTGAATTCCTATTTAAGGAAGATGACTTGATTCTGTTTTCAAAGGTAGAAGATTTTCCACCCAATTCCGAGATTAAGCCTACAGGTGCCGGGAGCGAACCTGAACCTACTCCGCCGTCGGAAGTTGTTCGTACGGAATGGCAAGCACGGAATACACTTGTCCATCCAGTTAGTTTGTGTAGCAAGCACGATACGCTGAGTGTCCTCAGTACGGCGAGGGAAATGCCCTATGAAGAGGTTGTCTCAAACCCCACGACAGAAGCACTCTATGAAGAAACTGTCCCAGACATCACGAGAGAAGTTCTCGATGAGGAGAATTTCCTGAGGGATCCCCCTACTTCTGCTAATTTACGTGGGGACACGGAGAACTCGCCTATGTCCCTCAGACATGATGCAAGCTCGGCTTATGACCTCGAGTCTCATTGTCTTAATGACGTTCAAATCTTGCCACGCGCCAACGACGCGTCTTTAACGAATTCGGAAGAAAATTGCCACTCTTTTCTTCCCACCAAAGGGAGTGATGCATCTTTGCATCGCTCTACAGGACAACGTTCATTCGATTCTGTACTTTCTAATCAGAAGGTTTGGAAATCGAAATTTTGCAGTACCATTTCAGACACCTGCAGAAAGTCTTATTTTTCTCCTACTAAACAGAAGACTTATCTTCCTCCTGTTTCCCGTCCGATGAAACAGAATACTATTTTTTCTCCTCTCTCCTTGTTGGCCCTTCCTCAGGTCAAACCACGGGTCAAGAACCTCGGCATTGACCATAACCTTCCTTCTCCTCCTCTAAATGTTCCTTTCTACCACCAAAAAACAGCTTTTGGGAATACTTATGTTCAGAATTAATCGGCTTTCTTCGTTCTTGTCATCTTAATCTGTGTTTCAAGCCCTTTCTTACCCTTCTCTATCCATATTATCTCGCAGCCCGATAGACCACCGCCCTTCAATGCTATCTCCAAGATTGGCCCCCACTCGTTCAGACTCCTGCCTGTTCCTGAATATTCGATTGGTCACAATTTTCTGGAGCCACCTGCCACTTTGACTTCAGAAGCGGAACTTCCATCACTAAGGTCACTCGCGTAGCTCCAAAAGGACCGAATACACGAAATGAAGAACAGTGATCATAACGTCGGTTTACCCCAATTACAAATTGTTTCTTTAACCGTACTTCAGTTACAGAGCAATGTCCACACGTAAACCTTTCACTGCACAATACCTTGAAATTTTATACCTCCCACGCTGTAGAGTTTAGTCAATTCCAAAGTTCTACAAAAGTTCTCAAACGACCATATCCGTTCAAAACTTGCAGAAATCGTATCAACTTCACTTAAGTACTTTTCCAATAGTTAATTGAAATTCATTTCTCTCAAATTTTGTTCTCATAAAGTTGATAAAAATCGCGTTTGATTTAAAAGTGTATGCACACGGTGAACTTAGACCAGTGTAAAAAGTGGACCTAGACAAATCAGACTACTCCAAGTTCTGAAGGACACACAAGTGACCGTTAATTATAAGTGTTCATTAGTGCATAAGTATCGATTTTAGTGTAAAATTTAACTGATAAATATAGTGGATTAAGTACGAAGTACGAGTAGATGTATTTTATTTAACTATTTCTTTTGTCCTTATGGAACATTACATCCAATTACTTCTTTAACTATTCTTTGTCTCCATATAATACTACATCCAACTGCTGTTGTTTGGGAGGATATTCAAACTAACCCTTTAGTTCCAACTTTGGGAAGGGAGCCATGTGGAGAAGGTTTTCCACAGGAAAACAAATTTTGGTAAAATTTAATAATTTCATTGTTTGTCTAAATTAACGTATGAATCCTTTTATTCTGTTTGCATAAATTAAAGTATTAATCTTTGAATTGAATTTTTAATATTTTATAACTCGCCTCGATGCCCCAGTGGATCATCTGGCCTCTTTTTTTAACCCTAACGACTCCAGTGCCAAATTTATTATCTTAATTAAACAGAGATTCCTAAATTCTAAATGTTCTTTTCGGCTAATATAAATCACATAAAGAAGTGTAGAACCAAAATTATATAAATTCCTTTGCTAATATCATTGTTAGACAACCTTTGCAACCTTCAGAATCTTTTGTAAACGTGACACCATGGGAGTTTCTCCAGGGCAAAGTGCAAACATTTTGAGAAGACAGTCGAAGCCTCACCCCTCTTGCGAGTGCGTGCCTCGCCCTTTGGGCAGCCGGTTCAGCTCAGGTCCTTGATTCTTTAATAACTCTCTGAGCAAGTGTCGTGTTAAGGATTTGATTTCCTAATTACTGTGCACTGTAATTTAACCACCCCGATTTATGTTGTGTATATAAATCTGTATTATAAAAAACCATTTGTTATCATCTAGTTCGAATTAGTTAGGATGTTATATTAGTGTATTAATATCATTCTAGAGGGGAGAACCCTATAAAAATGAACAATGAATAATTCCTACATTCACATAATTCTTATATTCATTCATATAATTCTTATGTTCATTCGTATACTTCGTATATTTATATAATCTCTATATTCTTATTCCTATATTCATTTTGACATATCAAGTCCAAAATCGTATAACGCTGACACAAGTTTGAATACATTTTTTATTTGCTTTATATTTTATAATTGGTTAATTATTTCTTTTTAAACAACTTAATCATTTTCGTAGACTTAGCTTAATAATGTAATCTTGTCCATGTCCTGTATACATTCTCTCTTCACTGTAAAAGATGAGGTTATGTCCTGCTTAACGTTTAATTTTTAATCTTAAGCATTTAATTTTTGCTCATGTGCATGTTTGTTTGTAATTCGTGATGGGAAGGCATATTTCAATTTCCATTTTTAGTTAACTCGGCAGATCATGATAACGTCAGATCTGTCAATATGCGGTTTGAAATAAAAATATGGCTTCCTCTTGCTTAGGAGTCTAGACACTGCTACAGCAAAATTATTTTTTGTCTTAAAATGTTTTCCAAAGTAAATCAGCCTATTGAGAATTAAAAAAAACAGATCGGCATTAAATAATAATGATGCCAGTAAATATTCAGTATAAAAGACCATAAAATTTCTCCATTGTATTATTCTGATCTGACTGATCTAACTTAGAGGGTGAGCATTACCTGTAACATTTTAGCAGTAAATTATAGTCAAACAAAATCTTTGTCTTCTCTTTCGAGTTTTGCTCCCTTCAGAGAACATAGTCTTAAATAGAGAAAAATAATTTCCCGATACGTTATAAGAAGAATCGGGGAACCTTCAGAGAATTTAGTAAGCCTCACAGAATCCTTCGATCCACTACGAGAAGAAATCGGAGAGTAGTATAAGAGAAACTTCTGCGATTTCCTATACGGTACCAGAGTAACAAATCCGTTGCTGCCACCTAACCAGAACCTCCGTCAACTTCGAACCGACCAAGGATCCAGCTTTGGGACAGGATCTAGGGTTTAAAGCTTTGCAGATAGCTGGTGAGGGAAGCTATATTTTTGGGACCTCTTTGCGAGTGACCCGTTGCCCACGTCGGGCTAACATCATGAAAAAGAAAAACTATAGTGTTTGTCATTTACCATTACTTATTCGGACTATTGTGGATTTAATTTTCCGAGAAGAGTTCCTTGTTCCATGCACGGTCTGTGTGTATCATATATATATATATATATATATATATATATATATTAGGGTGGTCCAAAATTTGGGCTAAAATTTCAAAATAGTTGGAAATGCTCTCCACATGGCTGCTCTTATTCCTTTAGATGTGAAGTGATTTTGCGCAAAATATCTGTCAATTCAGTACATAATAAGAGGTTGCTATGATTTTCACATTTTCAATTAATTAATTAGCTAATCATTTTATATCCGCTTCATTTTTAGAGGACGTGGCAGTCACGCCACATTGACTCCGAATGTAGTTGTTCGATTTCTTGTATAATGCTGTTTGTGAATCAGACAAATCATTTACTCATGCATCATTTCAAGTTTAAACTTGTTGAAGGACGGTTTTAAGTTCGTTCAAACTTCAAGAGCTTAGGAATAGTATCTCATGTAAATATTACTTCATATATATATAAATTATTAATTCATATATATTAAGTATTAATTCATATGTATTATATTTATTCGGTATAAATATAATATATATATATATATATATATAATTATTCTTTATATGCAAATTTATAACCGGTAAGGATGTTGCTATTAAATTAAATGATTAAAATTGTAAGGTATACAGTATATCTTATGTCTCTTGAAGTTTATTATTTACTTAGCCAATTTTTTTTTAAATATATTTAAAAATATCTTCCTAGCCATCAACCACTAACCACTGTAACCAATTTTTTTACTTTATTTATTTTGACTTTGCAATTTTTTACTTTAACACTTATATAATTGTGCTTTGGTGCTAAACGGTTAATGCATTATTTTCCCTCATTTTTCAGGTTATGGCTAGAAATACTCGCTCATCTGCAGAAACGTGGGTTCTAGGAAAGCCCAGCAACGAGTTATCAACTGCAAGGCTACCCACATTTCCGAGCATTTCAGGGGTTATTTTCTCAACTGCTTGCCTAATGTGATCTCGCAAATCTGGTAAATCTCGAATATTTCTGCGATAGACCTCTGATTTAATGAAACCCCAAGCAAAGAAATCCAATGGGGTCAAATCCGGAGATCGCGCTGCCCAGGGCCTATTTCCCCCGTCAAATCCAACGATTTGGAAAACGCTCGTTTAGGTATGTGACCGTATGTCTGAACAATTCTGACATAATGACATGGTGCCCCATCCCTCTGAAAGATTACATTGTCGAGAATGCCATCTTCAAGAAGTTGAGGTTCTAAAATTAATTAAAAATTTAAAAATTTAAAAATAATTAAAATAGAAATCTAATGCATGTATTTGTCTAGAAAGTTGCATGCAATCATGTCATTAAAACATTCATTTGAAATTCAGCCTATTTCAACAAAATAGATAGGGACTTTTGGGACACCCTGTATATTGGAACTATGTTCGCGCTCTTCAGGATGCCAGGTATTTCTCCCGTGTCTAGTGATCGTCTCCATATCCAGTATAGGGGCTCAGCAATTGCATTCTTGCAGTTTTTGATCAGTGTGGCATTCCATTTATCCGGTCCTGCCACTGAGTGTGTTTTTAGTTTCCCTATGGCTTGTGTAATATCGTCCGTCGTAAAGTCGAAATCCGTTATACTTTCCCCTTGTGGTTCTTCTTCAAAGAACGCGTTTCTATCGCATATCAATTTGTCAGTTTTTGAGATACTGAAAGATGATTCGTACTGAGCTCTTAATATTTCATATACTTCTGTTAGATCATCCGATAAAGCACTGTTCTCATTTTTTTAAGGTCCGATAGTCGCATGGTTTTTCGACTTTCTTTTTACAAAATTATAGAAGTACTTTGAGTTAGCCTTTATCGCTTCTATAGCGTCGTCTTCTTTTTCTGTATGCTTCTCGATTAGTTCCTGTATGACATCAATACTTTGCAGTTTATCATTTAATATTTTTCTGATGTTGTTATCTTTACAATTATTTAGTTTTGCAGTCACTCTTTTTCTCTTTCGAAACAGTGCTCTCTTTTGTCTTTCGAACCTGCTTCTCTTTCCTCTTTGTTGTATCTTTGGGACATGTTTTTCCACAATTTCTAACGTCTTCTCCTCTACGTCATTAGCATCTCCTCCGTTGTCTTGGCCTCGAAAATGGTTTTCCAATCTATTACTTCCATGCTGGATGTCACATCTTCCCAGTTTATAGTTTTGGAGTGAAAATTAAAAATTTCGAATTTGCTTTTTTCTGTTGTGCGTGTTCTTTCCTTTCCTTAGTTGTTATTTCAATGATGTTGTGGTCCGATATCATAGTTGGGGATATTTCTACCTTCTCAATTAGATTACTGTTGTTTGTGAATACCAAATCTAGGCAGTTGTTTTTTCTTGTTTTCTGTTATTTCTTGCGTTAACATAAATTCATCAGCTAGAGCTAGTAGCATTTTCACCTGCTCCTGGTCTTCTCGTGTGCCCCCCTTATCCTGGTGTATACATATATTTTTTCCTATCCTTTTATATTTCATGAATGGGAAATTAAAATCTCCACAGAGAAAAATATTTGGGGTTGGAGAGTGTAGATCTTTTACCAGATAAAAATCTGGTCGGGGCGTTGGGTTGGACATAAAAGGCAGGTTAATCATGTAATGTTGGTAAACAACGGGCTGAAAAAAAAACAGATTAATATGCCCTATTTATATCTAAACTAAAAACCAAAGTGAGAGCAAATGCATGTGTGGTACCAATACTGAAAGGATTCAATGTTAAAGGGAAAGAATGAGGCCCAGGAAACTAAATACGAAGAAGCTGTAATTGGACGCGTCATACCAAGCGTTAATGATTCGTGCACGGGGTTGTTCCAACATTAAAGAATCATATGAATATTTGTAGCCCATTATACCAGACACTTGTTTAGAACATTTTTCCCGATACATGAAGTAATAACGGCTTTAATGTTTTATCGGAACGCGCACCATATATCTTCGTTCATTTTCTCCACACATTAACAATCCGGCGTTCTATTTGAGAGACATGTGTCCATATCTTCTTTTTTGCTTAACAAGCGATACTCATCCCTAAACTCGCACAAGACTTTAGCCACAACCTCACTGCGAATCTCATCCTGATACATATGAACGTAATGATAGAAATATTTTAGGTTATCCATAATTACAAGATTTATATTTTCAGCCACAGGGTATGCGTATTCGGTGTGATGTAACATGACATAATACCATTCATCATCAGGGTTCACAACCCACACCAGTTGTTTCTCTTCTGCACGTGATGCTTCTTCCACTTCGCGGTGTACGTGCGCCTTTCCGCAGTTTAGTCCTTTGACGTAGTCCATTACATCGTTTGAGCCACGAAAGCCCGCAATGCTCTCGCCAGAATACCCGTAGAGTATTTGGACCTCCTGCTCCTCACGCTTCGCGCGGTTTAATGTGGCCTTAAAAGCCTCAAAGGAGGGAGGACAAGGGATTCTTTGAATGTTCACCACAACTGTAGACTTTATCGAATACCACTTTATGAATGTCGAACACGCAATATCAAAGGTCGCCATCACTATTTTCCGGTTACGTGAGAATTCTTCAACAGGTAAAATACACGTCTGAGATCCAGGGCTTGTTGAGGTCAACTGAAGAAGCAGGGCAGAGATATGACCAGTTAGTGGCAGGAGTCACGTAACCCCTTTGATTGGGTTGCGCCATACAGTGGGCGGTGCTTAGCTTCTTCCCTGCACACACACACACACACACACACACACAAAGGAGAAAATGAAACGCTAACTGAAACATAATTTATTTTAAAAAGAAAAATAAATAAACATATCATCAACATGTAAATAGTCTCTAATTCATGGCATATATTCAAATACACGTAATAAATAAATAACATATCGTCAACAAGTAAATATACGCTAACATAACAGCAATATTCAAGCCTCGAGGTATCCAAAGGGAACAGTATCGTAGGTGCCAGGCACCTGGTAACGTTTCCTATATTGTTACGACACACCTTCGTCCCCCTAAGCTCCTTCACGCCCCCCAATTTCTGTGCCAGAAAATTATGAGTCCCTACACTCAGTTGGGGTGGTTGATCACCCTCATCTTCTAAGCTCACTGGCTCCTTCAGCGAGTGAAATTTAACGATCCGCCGGTTCGTCTGGTTAATCGTGATGCCTTGCGCCTTCACGATATATCTCACTTCCTCCTCACCCTCACCTGTAAGTTTTTGGACCTGTTGATACAAAAGAATCATCGTAGGCACTATCTCCATACTCATCATTCAGTCAACTCTCCGAGGAATTCCCCAATAGGTGGCATATATTCACCCTCCCTCCCCATGAATATCACACCATCTGTGTCTGCGTACAGAACCCTCTGCCCAAGAGAATACAGTAGACCCCAAAGTTTGATGCGAGCGTATGCTGTTGTGAAGCTGGCTACAGGTGTTTGTAAAACGTGATGTATCTGTAGCCAATTCGGTTATGATGTACTTTATTATGTACGTATTACCCACGTTCACGATCTCCATGACCTCTTTATCTGGAGCGTTAGGTAATCCCACACCTCGTTATAACTTTGGGCTACATGGACATTCCCCTTTTTTGTATTCTAAGCAAATTTTCCCCAAAGTCTATTTTGGCACAACTTTGCACTAAAGCGCTTACACGGGTTCTTTACAATTTGGGCCAGTTCAAGATGTATCCCTTCACGCTGACGGTAACGCTGAATATACGCCGATTTTTCATTTTCGGTCTCAACTCCTCGAGGGTACACTGATGCTTCTAACTTATCCTTCAAAAAAGTGTTTAGATATATATATATGGTGTAAAAAGGTTGGGGAGATTCTGAAACCTCCACACCTCATATATCTTCAATATTCTGTAACCGTGACGAACGGCTAGGGGCATCTCAGGACTTGTACATACGCCTCTGATCTTCCGCTGGTTGGATGTGTGATGACACGACCCATTGTTCTCCTCTGCGCACTTCACGCACAAGCGAAACATGAGTTTGTAGTCTATAACGACGGATAAAATCGGCATTCACAAGTCGCAAGGGGGGAGCATATCTACGAAAGAAAGGCCGAAACAGTTCTCGTTCAAATTAGCTGAAAACTCTTCGATGGTAGGCAGGGAGGGACCCACAAGTTTTTCAAGTGCTCCTACAGGATAGGATTGTTCATCATCACATAGGGGTATAAAGAACAAAAGTTGTAGTAATGGAGTTTCACGCCCTGCGCAGGTGGAAAGTACAGTTTGAAGGGGTTTGTACATCCACCAAACAAGCTATCGCCGCATCTGAGAGAATCCAACACCATTGAACTTTTCAAGGTGTTTATTTCTTCACGGTACTCCCCATCCGTTTCCATCCGTGCATCATATTCGTGTTCTCACATGAACTTGTGAGTGAACTGGGAACCTATAAGCTGATCGCGGGTGCGGGTCCATGCAAGACTATCGGCCGGAGATCTACCATCGATATCTCCTACGATTCCACACTCAGGACGTGGGCATCCATGCCAGCGGCAACTGTTAAAGGTGTACGCAGTCTTCTCATCAGTGGCACGGTCTTCGCTCAGACCATCCACCCAAAAAACACGACCATTGACCTTAATAGCCACTTCCCCCGTGTTGCGGGCATGTTTTATGTATACACCGATCTGTTGCTGTAGCTGTATGAGCCAGTAAAGAGCCTTATGCCCATAAATGCGTGGGTTGTTTCTGTGAATGACGGCTAGTGTGTCTTTAGGCATGAAGTTGTTCTTGAACACCGTAAAGCACAATGAGGCGATCGTGATTCCGGCTTGTAGCGGGTCGCAGTTGAACCGGTCTATGTACATCCTTCTAAAGTCCCGCTATATTGTAAGGAATATCTTCATTAAAACTGTTGTAGTAGCGGTCAAAATCTTCACGTTCACTATCACTCATGTTGGCATAGTTAAAGTAATGTTTGAGGGGTGGTAGACCTAGGTAATTTAAAGTGTCGCTAGTGAGGAAAGTGTAAAGGAAATATCCTTTTGAAACTTCGGCGGCTACGCCCATCACCTTGGGTTGCTTGGTTAATTTACAAGATGTGAATAACAGAGTGTCTTTAAACTGAACATTACCTCTTATCTGCATCTGTATAAGCTTGTTTCCTCTTTTCAAGGGATCGCCTCTAAATATCTCCGATGATTCGTGTTCAAGCAGTTCCTTATAAAGGAATTGTGTGTCAAATTTTGCGCCGTTATGCCCAAGAATTTACACAGTCAATTTTTTTTAACTTGTCCGCTAACTTGACAATATAGGACACAAAGATTTCACGGGGTTGTCGTGTGCGATCGTTTTAAAAAGGTTTGTTCGTTTACCACATTTGCGACACTCATCACACTCGACTTCCATGCACTCGTCGGAGATAGTCTGGCTTACAAATAGATGTACGGTAACATCTTTAGTTTCAGCATCCGTATATATTTCTATGTCGTAGTATACAGTTATACAAGGTTTATTGTTAGACTTAGCCTAAATGATGATGCTTTATACCATCTGCCTTATATTTCTCATGGCATGTAGAACAGTGAATTTCATCACATTTATGCGTGAATTTCCTCCAATTATCCATCATATGAAACATACCACATTCACAGATATTCATTTTCCTACACGTGCCAATTCATTTATGGAACTCAAAACATTTATTATTGAAAAATGTGCGTCTACACACATTACAGTCCCTCTTCTCAGCTTCAACTACACGACTTTCACATTTGGAGCGTTTACACTGTTCGCACACCATGTGGCATTTCTTACAATGTTCACTATATCATCCGCAAACTCGACACATCCCTTACACAAATCATGATGCCTTCCATATTTTCGACTTTTATCATAACTCGCGTAAAGAGCCCTTATATTAAGGATAGGGAGATACGCTGTTCCTGACAACCCTAAAATAAGTAGGGGTCTTGTACGGTCTCTCAAACAGCTTTTAAAAACATACACAGTCCTACGACGATCATCCAGTCCAAATACAACTATACAACCCTTTTCAGCTCTTCATGACCCATATTACAGTCAAACTTGCAATTTTCTCCCAGTTTACGGGCACGCTGCACAACCATAGGCAATCAAATTTTTTTGGCCGATGCATTTAGTACAGTAAACATGAGCTAAGACTACTGCCATAAAGCCGCAAACACGCTCGGTGTTTATATGCCGTCTGTAAATAGCCTGAGAATTGAAGTTAAGAGTATAAGGTGTGGCCGTATGTCCCGCAACACGGAATACGTAGTCAATATCTATCGTGAAGTTGTTCATGTTGAAGGCGATGCTACTTTGAGAAGCTTGCAATATACGACCCAAAATATAGTCTATATCCACAGCAGCCAAGCGCCTGTAGGGTATTACTACCCAAAAATCATCTATATCCCCGTCATCTGACCCGAACCCGAAGGACAGTCGTGTCCTGACTTCATGTCCTTCGCTGTTCTGAAGGGCAAACTGCACAATACGTTCAACTACGCATCGCAGACCGTGTTCATCACCGTTGCTATACATTGTTCGCGGGTAGACCCTGACTACGTATCGGTTTCTAGCCAGGGCTGGGGTGGGGGTGGCGGTTCGCACCAGCTCGAATGTTATGCTACTCTCTAAAAAATGAGATGCTGCTGCTGTGGAGGGTACGACCGGAATTGTACAGGAATAAGGGGGCACAGTTTTATTTTCAGAAGGAAATAATGTGAGAGCTGTGTCGTAAGACGTAGAGGGCTGGGGCTCTATTACTGGGGGTCTAACAACCAGCGCACACCTGGCACACTTTATAACTGACGGGGAAGGCGAATCATCAACTTCATCATGAATTGTCGCGCGGGGGTGCCAAAGTTGTCGCTGGTGGAGATTCGCTAGTGGGGGTGAAGTCTGTAGCCTCAACAACAACTACACTCTGATCGGTATCGTCTGCAATATCGATGATGGGGACATGTTGCTGGTACAGTAGCTCATCCTCATCATCATTCACAAGACTGTAGAATATAAAGAACACCACTTAAAATTTTATTATATTTTGTAAATGTTCCACTTAGGATTGTGACGTGTTAGAGATGGATTCTGCAGAAAAATTCAGGTTCACGAGCCCGTCCACATGTAATATAACGCCCTACAGGATGTGGTAAAACTGTGTTTATGCTTAAAATCATTATAGATAAGGGGGAGATGTTCTCAAAATTTGTGTATAAAGTAATATGGTGCTATTCCACATACCAGTCAGTATTTAACGAGTACCAAGATGATATTTTGTTCCACAAAGGTGTATATGACGTTAATTCGTTAAAGGGAAATGAGCATACGGTCATTGTAATTGACGATCTCATGTTAGAAATGGATAAAACGTTTGCCAAGACATTTACAGTGTTCTCCCACCATCTTAACATAAGCGTATTCTTCATCAATCAGAATATATTTTTCAAAAATAGATACATGCGCGATGTATCGCTAAATACACAATATCTACTGTAGTGTTGTTCGCACAAAGTAGAGATGTGTCACAAATTGGGGTATTAGCCAATCAAATGTTCCCGAATCAGCGTAAGGAGTTTTTGGAAGTTTATAAAGAAGCTACAAACCAACGTTCCGGATATTTGGTTTGTGACTTTCACCCACGAAACACGTTTAGGGTGCTTCTAAGAACGAATATAATCCCAAACGAGGCTGAAATGGTGTATATCCCAGAATGACAAAAAGGTAAAGAAATACCGTGAATTCATAAAATCTATTATCGGCTGCCACGGGCCACTGCAGCAGCTGTTTGTTAAAAACATCGACGCCAACATTTTAAAATGCATCTGTGAAATCTGTCTTAGCGTTATAAAATGTAATGTACCAATGAAACCCCCTCAAAAGTTTCACCTACGTCGTTACAAGAACATAATACGCGCACTCGCTCGTAAAAATCAAACTGTGGGGGAGAAAAAACGAATTATTGTACAAAGAGGGGGTTCATTCCTGCCCATCTTATTTTCAGTTTTGGGGCCTTTACTGACTCGTTTAATATAATGAAGAAAATAGCCGTGATTTCAAACGAGGTGTATGCTTCACTACAAAGCTCAAAGAGTCCAGATACGATTCTAGAACACCGTAAAAGCAAGCTTAAAAGAATGGAAAGCGAATTCTTAGACCTATTAAACAGTGAAAAGTCACCTGATAAGAAAAGAATCTTATACCAAGAAGCTCTGCAGAAATTTCTTCATGAGTACGAAAATTAAAAGAATCCGACAGAGGTCCCCGTAGTTATTAGGCACAGCGCAGACAACGTTGAGCATGGAAGCATAGGACCTGGGGGTCGATGCTAGAGACGAACAGTCAAAGAACAACGGAGCGGCCCCACAACATATCGAGCATGTATTAAAAAGCAGTCTCCCACATACATTGAGGAATAAAGGTTTAAGTCTTTATAATCTATTGAGTGAGGATCCGATTATAGAGTGGACCGATACAGGTGAGGTTGCTGTTGAAGGAACAAAGATACAAGGTTCGGACATCGTTGACATCGTCCATGAATTGGTGAGAAAGTGGGATAGGCCCTCACCATCAGGATGGAAACATATTAAAGCAAGACTACAGCAAATAAATGTCCCAAAAACACTGATAGGAAATCTGAACAGGTTAAAAGACTTGGGACAAGTTTCGCATTTATCACAGCTGAGCACGCCTTCGCCCCCAGCGTTAACATCTCTGAAGAGGAGAAAGAACAGACCAAACAACAACGGCCAACCCTCCCCGCTTGCCTCTAAAATACGCAAATGGCTAACATATTAAGAAAACGTTATTATGACATTTCAAACCCAGCTTCCTACGGCGCCGTTAATAGACTGTACATATGCGTTTATAAAGCGGGAGTAGGGAAAAAAACATGTTGAGAGGTTTTTGCGGGAGCAGGATGCTTATACACTTCATAACCTGTGAGAAAAAGGTTTAATACAGGCAAGACAACAGCAGCATCGATTGATTCTATTTGGCAGGCGGATTTAACAGACTTGCAGAGATATTCAATGAGGTACGCATACAGAACATGCGGTAAGAAAAGATAATCGTAGAGTGTCAATGCGTTCTGCGCGTATCAAAATCAATGATTATGTAAGGCTGTCGCGTTCGGGTAATAAATTCGCGAAGGGCTATGAGCAACGTTGGACAGGTGAGATTTTTAAAGTTAGGGCTATGAGACCTAAAGACGATATAATGCTGTATTACGTTGAAGATTTGAATGGGGAAGAAATTGCAGGAGGCTTTTATGGCGAGGAGCTGTAGAAAGTGACATTTAATTTAGGAAAAAAAAGTGTTTAAAATTTTAAAAAATTTAGGCAGCAAAGGTTCAGGAAAGAAAAAATGTACCTAGTGAAATGGCTAGGGTACCCAGAAAGCTTTAACACTTATATAAAAGCTGATGCAATAATGAAGCTCAAATAGTACGCAACATGGCGCCTAACCACCTCTACGTCACACTCCCGTCCTCTTCTTCTCTGACTGTCTGTAACAGAACTCCATGGTTCAATTGAATTGTGCCGTGAATCATATGAATCATGCGAATTAGAAGTGGCTACCAAATTTTTAAGTATAGATAATAACGAATCCGTTTTTGTGGTTCTTAGAAACCGTGATGAGTGTGAAAAGGCCGTGGTAACTCGTGACGAAACCATGCATGCCGCTCCGGAGTAGGGAGGCACAGTAGTACACTACAGTTAGTAATAACTTAAATGGTAGTTTGAAAAGATCAAATCTTACGAATGATTTAGTATACGAAATCGTAAACAAAGATACACATACTTTGACTCTAGAATCAAAGGCTAACAGGAATATTAAAGACTAAGGGCTGTTCAAAATTATAACCGAGGGCAGATATGGGGCAGCCATCCAAAGAGATAGTTTTCAAGAATCACATGACTTCTGCAGTCTAATGTATCAGCTGAAATTGGAGAAATTGAACGATGGCTACCCTACCCCGGACATGTGCTATATTTATAGCAATATCGTTGAACATCGGTTTATTGGAGATACCCAGGCGCGCCTGCGGCGCATCGCCCACTTTCCCAATCATAGAGGAAGTTGCTTAAGCATCACATACGACAAGCTTCATTACGTCAATGTCGCAACTAATCTACTAACCAGTATCTCAATATCTATAAGAACGATTGAAGGGAAAAGTTTTCCATTCGGTGACGGGAGCTCAACAGTGAAACTTCACTTTCGTCACACTGTGATAGAATGACCCGAAGGCCTTTCACAGTCTATCGAGGGCTGAGATACCAGTGCGGGAGTGGGATTGGATCTATTTTTCCGCCCATACTGCGTTCGGCTGTCCACTTGCTGAAGAGTGGTGCCAGATATCTTGGCAGGAAAGCGTTACAATCTTGTCTTAACACGGTAGAAGACATAATGGTTGGGGCGAAGCCTAAAGAAACTCTAAAACAGCACTTAAAGCGTACACGGGACGAAATCATCAAAGATGCAAAGAGAAAAATGCGTGGTGCCGGGAAGAAGAAGAGTCCTGTACGAAAGAAGTAGAAGGAGGGGTTACTAGCACGTGGCGTTAAACGTAAAAGGACATCAAAAAAGAAGTGTTCTAAGCACATGAAACCTATGGTTGACAGCTTTTTTAAGTGATATAAGCTAATTACGTTGCTCTCATGAATCATAGACTGTTTACTACATGCCGAGAGAGGTGCCACTATTTCTGGCTCGCCATGGCACGTTTCATCCATCCGTGTAGTTCACATTATTGTAAATCGGAGCTGGCCCTCTTTGACATGCCTCTAACACAAGTATCTATAGAGCACAGTGACTTTATTACAGTTAATCCGTTAAACACCATTAGCTCCCCGAGTGCTCCTTAGAGTTCGTGATCCCCAGCTTAGGCTCTTACTTTTTTGACACAAGCTGTGTGCATATGTACGCTAAACTACGAATAGCACATTCAGATGGAACGGATTGCGAAAAAGATTACGTTGTATACCCAGAAACAAACTTTCTACATACCATATTCAGTCATTGTGGCGTGTATTTAAATCAGATCAACGTCTGGGTACTATCACTTACGATCCTATCTGGAAAATGTCCTCAACTTTTCAAAAGAAGCGAAGGATACCTTTTTAACTACCGAGGCTATTATCGAGCTAAAGATGAAAGTAGGATAAAAACCAAATTTAAAAATTCTAAAAAGAAGATATATGAATGTTTCGGGCGCTTACACACAGATTTCACATTCCAGGAGAAGCTGCTTGTGAATGGGGTAGATATGAAAATAAAGCTTACTCGTACGAGCCCTAAGATTTGTTTGAATCTGGGGCTGACCAAGAATAGAGCTCGAAGCCTGTGGTTATTCATATTATGGAGACATATCTTCGCGTGCGTAGGGTGAAATTAAGCTCTGGTAAACAAATAAAAATTGAAAAAAATTTACTACACGACACAGTAAAATACCCAATTAATAGAGTCCAACTCAAACTGTATACGGTGCCCTTAGGGCTAACAGCGAAGCAGATAGAAAATGTCGCTCTTGGAGCTCTACCTAAAAGGTTATTTGGAATACAGGAACAAGCTTCTGTGAATGGAAAATATAAAAAGACCGCATTTAATTTCGAAAATTTCGGCCTTAAAAATATAACCCTGTACGTCAATGGAGTCGCCTTAGGTGGGACATTGGAAACGAATTAGTCTACAGATGACGAGTTCTCGCTTTGCTCGAGGGCTTATAGTAATCTTGCAGATATTGCCGGTATTTGTAACGAATTTGAAATTGGCGTAACACAGAAGGAATTCGTTGAGAGGGTAAACCTTTACCCCCTTGACATCTCCCCAGACTTATGTGGGAGTATAAATACGCACATAACTCCACAGTAGAGTGGGAACATATCAGTCAGATTGGAATTCGCCAAGCCGCTAGGCGTGCCTACTAGTGTACTAGTTTACCTCGAATCGCAAGCCTTAGTAGAAATTGATAGGTTTAGACAGTGATAGGTTTAGAGGTGTAGTCGCAGACTTTTAAAAATGGATACGAATACACTCCAGAGAGTAATGAATAGTGACCGATTCACACGGTCCAAATTTATCGGCGTGTTTGCGAAGAATGAAACGCTGAAACTTCCAACTACGAGACACTGTGGCGCACTTATTCTAAATACGGATGTTGTTAGTGACAAAAAGGGATTCAGTGGATAGCCGTTTATTTTAAAAATAGGGAACGAATGTACTATTTTAATTCACTGGGTGGACATCCTTGAAATGATGCTATTATTATAAAATTTCTCGATCAATTGCAAATTCCCCAAATAGTCTGGAATCCTTACCGATTCCAGAGCTACTACAGCAACGTATGTGGCATGTACAGTTTGCGCTTTCTCATGCATATGGCCCGCAGGAATGAATTAACAAATTTTCTTAAATTATTCGCCTTGTGTGACGTCGAACGGAATGATGAACTGGTATGTACCCAGATAAAAAAGTGGTTCCCGTTTGTAGGTACTCGATGTATTGTGTGAAGTTTTATGCACATATATATATATATATATATATATATATATATATATATATATATATAATTGTAACTTCATCAATTAATTATTTAACAATATGTAGAGTATAGCTTAATGGACTATATTGTGTAAAATTATAAAATGTACCCCAATAATATTAGTTTGTATAACGTTTAAGGACGAGGATTATGTTCTGTAGCTTATTTGAAATGTAATGGATGCTAATCCTGTAACTAATTTAAGTTGGATGTGTGTGTATATATATATATATATATATATATATATATATATATATATTATATATACAGAGTGTCCCAAAAAAATGTTTACACATCATATTAACATATATATCAATAAGCAAAATATATTATATATTATATAGTCATAAAATACTCATTTCGCCCCAACTTTTGCATTATTTTTCATCCGTGCCCAATTTTTACACAGTATTTTCTACGGGTAATATTTGTTATATTTTCAAATTTTTAAACCCTTACATTTGTTTTAAGGTAACGGTGGGAGGGGAAATTCCATTAAAAAGTTTAGAGAAATCGATTTTTTGCCGTGTATGATTATTTTTTGAATTTCACCCGCGTTAGGATTTTAATTCAAATACTCGAAATCAAATTACTCCTACTTCATCCTCTCTCAGGCTTTTACACACCCAGTAATTTGTTTTAGGTTAGGCTAGGTTAAAGTAACTTAACCTAACCTCAAAAAAGTATTTCCTAGAAGGAAATTCGACCGATTTGCAAAACAGAAGTTGATGGGGAAAAAATGGCTTCCAATTGGTAGGCCTACTAATTCGGGATTTATATATATATATATATATACATGCTTTCATTTATTTCTGTGCTGTGCCAAGACTGGTATGTTATCCCTGATATATATATAGGGTGTCCCATAAGTCCGGCATCATAGGAGAAATTCATATTTTTCCATTTCTACAAACCATAATTCATATTTTTCTCTTTCTACAGGACATAATGTCTGTGAGCAAGGAAGAACGAATCCAGATAATTCTACTCATAGGAAATCGGACTCAAAGAGAGGCCGCTGCTGAATTTAACAGACTGCATCCAGACCGCGAGCCAATAACACAGAGTTGTGTTAGCAGACGTGTTGCAAAGTTTAAGGAAACAGGATTCATAGAAGATAAACCACGCAGTGGACCTTGAAGGAGGTCCACTGACGATGATACAGTGAATGCTATCCTGGCTCATTTTAACAGAAGTCCCAATAAGTCTCTTCGGCGATTGTCCGCCGAGACCCGAGTGTCGAAAAGTAGCATCCATCGCATTCTTCAGGCTCACAAATGGCATCCATATAAACTTCAGATCCTACAGAAATTAAGCGAAGATGATCCCGACCGGCGGATAGAATTTTGTGAATGGGCTACGGAACAATATTGAGCACATTCTGTAAATAAAAGCTTTTGTTTTGCCTTTTTTATTTTTCCTATGATGCCGGACTTATGGGACACCCTGTATATATATATATATATATATATATATATATATATATATATATATGGAGGAGATTGTAGACACCAGTCGACCACGGAAGTACTCCAGGGGGGATGTTAGGCAGGAGACAGGGATTGCTGGAACTCCCGTTTCTCCTGTCATTGTTCTCCTTACCTGATCTTTTTTCCGTGTCCCATCTACTCTGTGAGCAATCCAGCATGCTCTCAAACACACGCTTCTCCCTCTATTCCTCACTACACATACATGTCTCTTACATACTACACAATCTTTTCAATATTTAGTTAAAAAAAAAGAATAATGGTATCACTGAGGCTTGGAGACCTTATTTTTGGCTCTCTCCTTCTTTTACAGAGAGGTCACTTTTGCGGGCACCAGCCCTTAGCCCCTACTTCTAACATACTATATATATATATATATATATATATAATTCATCAACTTATCGAACATTTTTGTACTTTACAAACTCGATGGAAGAGTGCCAAGTGCCAACATTTCTGCGATACTAAAAACTGAAAAATATTGCCAACTAAATTTCCAGACATTTTAAATACGCAACAAGAAACACAGTGAAAAACTAAAAAATTAGGAAATTGTTTAGTACTTACTCTAATAATAGTAATACATTTAATTTTGCACCAAATTGGAATAATGGAAAACTGTTAAGGAGTAACTTAATTTTTACAGTATATAATAGGTTAATAATAACTGATAGCAGTTAGTTAAGTCGTTATTCATAATATTGACGTTGGTTTTTTAAATGCTCTCGTCAAGCAAGTGACCTCAGTAGACAGTACTGTATTTTCATCAAACTTCAATGCTCGATGAAATACTTTAAGTGGAACTGATTCCTTGAAAGTAATTGAATCAAAGTGGGTGGCATCATTTATTGGAGGAAATGTCAATTAAATTCCATTTCAGTTTATTTTCATTAACCTGCTGTCATTATGTGCACATTATTTCTACGTTAATCAGGTACAATACACTAACAGCAATTAACTTTTAAGATTAAATACATTAGAAATAAATTTACCTTATCTCGGTTTTGTATATAATATATACTCTTCCGCATTGGTTTTAGCATGTATCCTTTAATGCGTAGAGTGCTTCTGTTTTATTATATATATATATATATATATATATATATATATATATTATATATATAAAATAAATCATCATGAGTGACTGTTCATGATTTTAAAGACAAATTAATCATCAGCAGTTTTTGATAACTGACCATATATAATCTCGATGAAAATTCCAGTCTCAGTGAAAGATTTTCGTGGGATTCGAACCATTACCCAACTAAGGAAGGCCAGAGATGCATCTTATCCGTTAAAATCTAAAGTCCAAGCCGAGACTCGAGCCCAGGACCTTCATATTAAAAGTCTGGCGCTCTACCCTTACCTCGCGGATGTAAAATAATAAGATGGATTTTGTGCTGAATTACAATGGAGTGAACATTTGTTTTGGCTGCTTACCTGTTGTGTTCCTTTGAGGGTGATGGTAATGGCATTTTTGTCCGTACTTGTACTTCCCATATTTTGCATGAGTTTTGCAGATACCAAGGTGGTGGAACTTGCAATTTTTTTCAAATTTACAATTTCCATTTTCGTAATGGAAGTTTCATAAAGTGGGATGTACATGCTGTAGATGCATTTCCCCTCCTCCTATCTGCAATGCTCTTTTGCATAGTATTTGCATACGATATTCTCTACGTTTTTAGTTATCATCATCTTTGTTTTTGTTTGTTTCGTTGTAGTGTTATTTATTATTGAGAATTATACTTTTTCTTTTTGTACCCTTTCTGTCATATTCTTCTCATTTAATATTGTATATTATTGCTGTTGTTAGCCAGTTCATTTTTTGTCCCCTTTCAACGATTTTTTTTTTTATATATACTTTTATTTTTGTCTGCGACCGGTCGAAACGTCTGTAATAAATGTTTGGAACTCTTGCCCTGGTCTTCATATTTCTTATACATATATAGACACGAATTGACTGGGACCTAAGGTCATTCGGTTTTCTAAAAATTTCGGTATTCTCGGATTTTAACCTCTCCACCTCGCCGAATAATCTTTATTTTCTGTTGAACATTCAATGCTATTCTCTCCCTTTCCTTACTCAGGCCCGTAGCATACATTTTAAAGTAGATGGTCACTAATGTGTATGTAAAAATTCACAAATTTACTTAGAAAATTGCAAAAATTGACTGCAGCATTAACTACAATACACATTTCGCCCGTTAAGAACTAAATGCAACTATACTGAAATTCTGCCTTCTAGGATTTTTGGAATTTTAGTTATTGGGTTTTCGGACGTTTACTCTCTCTCTCTCTCTCTCTCTCTCTCTATCTATATATATATATATTAATATATAATAATATATATACATTTCAACTGCAAAGAACACGCAGTATAAACAACGTAAAGAACGACGCTTGTATAGGTGAACATTCCGCGCAAGATGAGAAGAGAGAACGAACAAATGAAAAAATGAGGTAACCACCCGGGAATCGAACCCGGGATCTTCCGATTGCCGGTCAGATATGATAACCATTACACCACGGGCCTCATTTGTTCGTTCTCTCTTCTCATCTTGCGCGGGATGTTCTCCTATACAAGCGTCGTTCTTTACGATATATATATATATATACCTTATGAACCTTATGTTGTTTCGTACGTTGGTCTCTCTTCACACGGAGGTCAAGCTGATGGCCCCGCCTCTAGGTCTGGCCTGGTGGAGGAGCGAGTTGCTTTCTTGCGCTCTCCACCGTACATAGCCAAGCACGCCCGGCTCATCTGGTACTGTCCTGAGCCAGGCATCCAGTCTTTTCTTGAAGACCTCAACTTTGACCCCCGTTACGTTTCTGAGGTCCTTAGGAAGCTGGTTGAAAAGTCTTGGCCCCCTGACAACCAAGCTATTTTCTTTCTGGGTTGAGGAGGTCCCTCGTCGGGCCTTTAATTTGGGAACACTACACATTCTGCCTTTCCTATTTTCCAGTGTTGTTTGAATGGTAATTGGGTTTAGTTTTAGGTTTAGTACCAGTTTTTTTATCATTTTCCATATGTAGATTATGATGTACCTCTCTCTTCTTCTTTCCAGTGAGTACATATTTAGTTTACGTAGTCTTTCCCAGTAGTTGAGTTCTTTGCAGCCATCAATCTTGGCTGTGAAATGCCTTTGCGTTTCTTCTAGTTTATTAGTTTCTTCCTTTTTATATGGGACGTCAAAACTGAGCAGTATTCAAGTTTTGGTATAATCAGTGTTTTTAGCAGGGGAATCATTACTGTCCTGTCCTTCTCTTGAACGTTTTTAGAACCTGTCCGGCGACTCTTTTTGCTTTATTTATCGCTATCTGATTTTGTGTTTCGAATTTCGCATCATCTGTCATTATTATCCCGAGATCAATCGCTTTCATGTTTCTCTGAATTTCCTGTCTATCTGGAGCATAATATGCAGTCTGTTTAAGTTCTTCTTTTCTACCATATCTCAAGAGCTGAAATTTCTCGGCGTTGAATGACATGTTGTCTTCTGACCATTTGTATATTTGTTCGTGTCCCTCTGCAAGGCCTCCACGTCATGTACATCGCTGATTTTTCTGCTGATCTTTTATCGTCTGCAAAGGATGTTACTATACTATTGCTGTTTACTCCGCTGTCTATGTCTGTTAGCATGATAATGAACAGGAGTGGGCCAGTACTGTCCCTTGTGGTACTGAGCTGCGTACTTCCGATTCTGATGATGATATACCTTGAATTTTGACGACCTGCAGACGATCACTAAGGAAGTTGTAGATCCATTTTCCCACTTTGCCTGTTATTCCCATGTCTTTAATTTTATGTGCTATTATACCATGGTCACATTTATCGAAAGCTTTAGCAAAATCTATGTATATAACATCGCAGTTGTCATTGCCTTCCAATGCATCTAGGATATTGTTGTAGTGCTCATTAGTTGTGATAGGCATGATCTACCTGATCGGAATCCATGCTGATTTTCGTTCAATCTTTCCCGTGTCTCCAGGAAATCATAAATTTTCTCTCTAACTATTCTTTCAAATACTTTGGTGAGGTGGGACGTCAATGACACTGGTCTATAGTTCTTTGCTTGAGATCTGTCCCCTCCTTTATATATAGGAACAATGTTTGCTCTTTTCAAGATGCTCGGTATTTCCCAGTGTCTAGGGATCTTCCATATCCAGTATAAAGGTGTAGCTATTTCATTTTTACAGTTTTTAATCAATAATGCGTTCCAATTGTCCGAACCTGCAGCTGAATGTAGTTTCATTTGTCCTATAGCTCTCGCTACATCTTCTGGTGTAAAATCAAAGTCTGTTATATACTCTCCTTGCAATTCCTCTTCAAAGAATGCATTTATGTCAGGTATCGCTTTGTCACTTTTTGGGGTACTGAAAACTGATTCATATTCAGCTCTCAATCTATCAGATATTTCATTTGGATCGTGGGTTAGTTCATTATTTCCCGTCCTTAAGGGCCCAATAGCGGCGCGCATTTTTGTTTTCCTTTTTGCATAGCTATAGAAGTATTTTGGATTTTCCTTTATTGCTTCTACAGCCTTTTCTTCTTCCCTCTCTCTATGGTCCTTAATTAGGGGCTTGTATTTCCCTATTGATACCCTCCAGTTTTTCTTTTATTGCTTTCCTGTCATTATCTCCGCAGTTTCCTAACTTCGCCTCCACTCTCTTTCTTTTGCGGAATAGTCTTCTCTTTTGCCTTTCTAGCCAGCTCCTCTTTCCTTTTGGCTGTGATTTCGGAGCATATTTTTCTAAAATTCTCAGCGTTTTTTCCTCCAAGGTTGTTAGCATTTCTTCAGTTGTTTTATTCTCGAAAATTGTTCTCCATTCTATTTGGGCCATGTGCGATCTGATTGCTTCCCAATTTATAGTCTTCGAGTTTAAGTTAAAGGCCCCGAATTTACTTCTTTCCACAATATGTGTATTGTCTTCTAATGCTGCGCTCATATTTGTTGATATCTCGATAAGTTGTGGTCTGAGATAATGGTTGGGGTTTTTTATATCAGCAATCAAGTTGGTGTTATTCGTGAATACCAGATCCAGGCAGTTATTTTTTCTGGTATTTTCTGTTATCTCCTGTGTCAGCATAAACTCATTTGTGAGAGCCATCAACATTTTTGCTTGTTCCTGGTCTTCTCTTGTGCCCCCCTTGTCCTGGTGAATATATATATTCCTATTCACCTTTTGTATTTTATAAATGGGAAGTTAAAGTCTCCGCAGATCATTATATTGGGGGATGGAGGGTTTATGGCCTTTATTAGCTTTCTAATGTCATCATGGCCTATATATATATATATATATATATATATATATATATATATATATATATATATATATATGTGTTAAACACAGACGGTGCATGGAACAAGGAACTCTTCTGGGAAATTACATCCACTATAGTTCGAATAAGTAATGATAAATGACATACTATAGTTTTTCTTTTTCATGATGGAAAGCCCAACGTGCGCACCTGGTTACTCGCAATGAGGCCCCAAAATATAGCTTCCCTCACCATCTATCTGCAAGGCAGATAGGATCCTGTCCCAAAGCTGGATCCTATCTGCCTTGCAGATAGCTCGTGAGGGAAGCTATATTTTGGGGCCTCTTTGCGAGTAATCCGGTGCCCACGTTGAGCTTTCCATCATGAAAAAGAAAAAACTGTAGTATTTGTCATTTATCATTACTTATTCGAACTATAGTGGATGTAATTTCCCAGAAGAGTTCCTTGTTCCATGCACGGTCTGTGTTTAACATACAAGTTTCTCAGGGGACCATTCTGAGTTGTTATATATATATATATATATATACACAAACTCAGAATGGTTCCCTGAGAACATTATATGTTAAACACAGACCGTGCATGGAACAAAGAACTCTTCTGGGAAAATTAAATCCACTATAGTCCGAATAAGTAATGGTAAATGACAAATACCATAGTTTTTTCCCTTTTTCATGATTTTAGCCCGACGTGGGCAACGGGTCTCTCGCAAAGAGATCCCATAAATATAGCTTCCCTCACCAGCTATCTGCAACGCAGACAGGATCCAGCTTTGGGACGTGGATCTAGGGTTTAAAGCAAACCTAGATCCCTACACTCAGAACCTCTATATAAGTAAAAGACTCGTTGCATTCACGTCGTGTTGAATAAATCAAAGAAAAAGGGGGTAACTATTGTATTTTTAGCCAAAAAAAACCAAAACTTAAACCTCAACCGGGACATTGAGCGTCCACTTTTCAAGGCACGAAACACGTCCGTTTAGTATACACAAATTCAGAATGGTTCCCTGAGAACATTATATGTTAAACACAGACCGTGCATGGAACAAAGAACTCTTCTGGGAAAATTAAATCCACTATAGTCCGAATAAGTAATGGTAAATGACAAATACCATAGTTTTTTCCCTTTTTCATGATTTTAGCCCGACGTGGGCAACGGGTCTCTCGCAAAGAGATCCCATAAATATAGCTTCCCTCACCAGCTATCTGCAAAGCAGACAGGATCCAGCTTTGGGACGTGGATCTAGGGTTTAAAGCAAACCTAGATCCCTACACTCAGAACCTCTATATAAGTAAAAGACTCGTTGCATTCACGTCGTGTTGAATAAATCAAAGAAAAAGGGGGTAACTTATATAGAGGTTCTGAGTGTAGGGATCTAGGTTTGCTTTAAACCCTAGATCCACGTCCCAAAGCTGGATCCTGTCTGCTTTGCAGATAGCTGGTGAGGGAAGCTATATTTATGGGATCTCTTTGCGAGAGACCCGTTGCCCACGTCGGGCTAAAATCATGAAAAAGGGAAAAAACTATGGTATTTGTCATTTACCATTACTTATTCGGACTATAGTGGATTTAATTTTCCCAGAAGAGTTCTTTGTTCCATGCACGGTCTGTGTTTAACATATATATATATATATATATATATATATATATATATATATATATATATATATATATATATATATATATATATATAATATACAAACAACCACAAGGAAAAGGAAACACAAAGTCCGAGCGCTTTCGTGATATATTCACATTATCTGTTCCTCCTTGATAATGTGAATATATCACGAAAGCGCTCGGACTTTGTGTTTCCTTTTCCTTGTGGTTGTTTGCTTATTAATAAGGTCACGTGTTATTTTGTGATTTTAGTGCATATATATATACATATATATCCAAGCAACAAAAGCTAAAATACCATTTATAGTCACTCATATTCGCCATGCCATTGGTCTTCTCAGAAAGGAACAATCTCTGTTTTACCATTTCTTACTCCTTCGATATCTGCGTTCGCATCACTTCTCTTTCGTTCATTCAGCATCGCATTTCCTGTCAAATTCGTTTCACACAAGTCATATAAATGTCGAGTCTTCGCCAATGTTTCGCTTTACATCCTCATTTACATACTTCCATAATGTTCCAAAGTGCCACGCATATCTTCCAGAACTTCGGACAACAACGTTCGTAGGAAAATATTTTACGAAAATGTTAAAGATCAAATTAATGTACGTTTCATCATTTTCAACTTCGAGATATTAAATTTCATTAAAATGCTACGAAGTTTCCATTTATTATTTAGAATTAATTAAAATTCCATTCGTAGAATTTTGCTCTCATAATTTAAAAGATGCTAAAAATTATTATTCGGACACATAATTAAACTAAGAATAATAATAATAATAATAATAATAATAATAATAGAAAGTTGATATCAGCCTATGTCTTTATAAAGGATTTACATTTAATTTCCAATATTCTGAATAGTTTTTTATTTTCAGTACTAAGTTTCTTAATAATAATTCTAGATAAGAATTTGCAGTATGCTAAGAATACTGTCTTCATTTTTTCTTCTGCTGACGCGTTTCGTTCATATACTTTGAACATCTTCAGAGCTTTATACATAATTTTAAAGTAAAATGGGTTATTTATATATATTTTTTTTTATTGTAAATTTGATACAATTTCAAATTAATTTAAGAATATTCGAAAGGTCATTAAATTTTATATTAATTTTCGGTTTTTTCATTTTAATGTAAAAGGCTTCGGCAATATTTAGTTTTTGTATGTTATGTGATGAGTATAAGATTTGAAAGTTTTGTGAGATATTTTCTAACTTTAATATTTTATGAGCTACTCTGTAATGTTCGTTAATTTTACTTGGACGATATTTATGCTGGTATGCTCTCTCTTTAATGTGGTTTGTGGTGTAACCAATGTAAGTCGACGTACAGTCAACTACAGGACATGTAAATTGGTATACCACATGATGTTGCTTATCAGGGTTTTTGCTACGTGTCGAAAAATGGCTTGATAACTTTTTGTTTTTATAGTATATGTTAACATTGATAGTTTTTTCTTTATCCATTGGTTTTATGTGCCTCTAATATATTGTTTAGACATTTTTCTTCATGTTTCAGTTTCTTGTTTCGAAGTAAAATTTTATATCTGTATTTTTATTTTTATTTTCATCCTCCTCCTTATTTTTGTTATACAAATTTGTTAGAGTTCGGTTTATGATATTATCGATTAAAAATAGCGGAAAATCACTGTTTATTAGATTTTGCTTTATTCTCTCAATTTCTTGATTAAATAGTTGCCAACTTGAGCATATATTGAAAGCTCTGTGCACGAGTGTTTTAATTATTGATAGTTTATATTTTTCTAGTGAGCATGAATTATAATTTAAATACGTTCCTTTGTCTGTTGGTTTAACACGTACACCAGTCGTTAAACATCCATTTTGACCAATGAATATATTAATGTCGAGAAAAGAGTGTATTATTCAAAGAAGGTTCAAATGTGAATTTTAATTTACTTAGTTCATGAAGTCTTCGAATAAATAAAGGAATGTGGTTATTGTTTTTAAATAGTATCAAGGTATCGTCGACATATCTCATATACAGTTTTGGGTTGTAGAAGTTGTTTTCTTTCATTATTTTATTTTCTAAGTTTGACATATAAAAGTCTGCGAAAGTAGGTCCTAATGGTGTGCCCATAGCAACACCATCTGGGTCAATCCCAGAATAGGCACCTGATGTACCTCAATCCCAGATGGAGCACCTGCGTTCAACCTCAATCCCAGAATAGGCACCTTGCAAGGAATTAAATAAAAAAAACCTGATGATTACAAAATTTATTGTTTATACAAAGTCTATTACAAATGTAATAAAGGCAAAGTTATAAAAGGTTTAAAGTGGTTTAATGAATAAAGAAAAATTTTACATATTATAAATTCCTGCAATATGAGCCCGAATGTTTCTGAATCCATCTGAAGCAAATCTATCTTGCCACATAAATTGGTATAGATATAGGTTAGGTTAGGTTAGGTTAGGTTAGGTTAGGGTTGATTTTTTCAAATATTGATAAAAACAATGAAATTATATCTCTAAAAACTGTTATATTTTTTCTCCTCAATCCCAGATTAAGCACCTGTGTTTTGCCTCAATCCCAGATTAAGCACCTAAAAATGATTTCAGGTGCCTATTCTGGGATTGATCCCACCATCTATCTGTATGTAGGTTTCATTACAGAATCTAAACGGAGTTTTTGTACAACACAAAATAAGTAATTGTTTCATGTCTTCTTTTTTTAATGTTGGTGCAATTAAATTTTGATTATTGTAAACATTGTCCAAAATTATTTCTATGGTTTCCATGACTGGTACATTTGTAAAAAGTGATTCCACGTCAAGAGAAACAAGTTGTTCAGCGTTGGCTATTTTTAAGTTAGCTAATTTAGGTAGTGTTTCGGCCGTAGAATTTACAATAAAATTTTTGTTAAGATACGGTCTTATTATCTTATTTAAAAACTGAACGATATCATGTGTGACAGTTCCGCTCATTGAGATGACGGGGCGTAATGGTGGATTAGTAGAGTTTTTATGACTCTTAAGTAGTCCATAAAGATGACCATCATTATAACTTCCTGATCGTTTTAGTAATTTGGAGATGTTTACGTCATTTATTGAATTAGCAATTTTATTTATTTCATTTTTTGTTTTAAGTGTTGTGTTAATATTACATTTCGAAAATTTACTATTATTGCTGACAATATCTCTTAATTTATTATTATATTCACTCTTGTTCAATATAACAGTACTATTACCTTCATCGGATTTTTTTATTATGATTTCATCATTGTTTCTAAGAGATGATATCGCTTCATATTCATTTTTTGTTAATTTTCCATGATTATTATTTTTAATAAATGAGATTGAAAAGGTTTTTAATTTCGTTTTAAGTTCATCATCATTAATCACATTTATTTTACCATTATGTTCATTGTATTTAATTTTTTCATAAAATCTTTCGGTTTCAATTTGTTTTTCGATCTTTTTAGATGGTTTCCTAAGCCCAAAATTTAATCCTTTGTCGAGTATATTAGATTCGTGTCCATTAGGTTCATAATTTGATAAATTAGTCACTATTGATTCTTTGTTTTTCTGCATAATTGTTCCTCCATAAAGTTTGTGTAATTTATTTAAGTGTTTAAACTCAATGTCATCTTTGAATTCTCTTAAGCTTCTATTTAAGAAGAAGATAGAAGAATAGAAGTGTAGATTTCCGGTTTCTTTTCTGAAAAGTAAAACATTTTTAATGGATTCTTTTTTAAGGTCGATTAATTTATCTTTCTGTATAAACTATCAATAATTAAAACACTCGTGCACAGAGCTTTCAATATATGCTCAAGTTGGCAACTATTTAATCAAGAAATTGAGAGAATAAAGCAAAATCTAATAAACAGTGATTTTCCGCTATTTTTAATCGGTAATATCATAAACCGAACTCTAACAAATTTATATAACAAAAATAAGGAGGAGGATGAAAATAAAAATACAGATATAAAATTTTACTTCGAAACAAGAAACCCAACAAGACTAAAACATGAAGAAAAATGTCTAAACAATATATTAAAGAGGCACATAAAACCAATGGATAAAGAAAAACTATCAATGTTAACATATACTATAAAAACAAAAAGTTATCAAGCCATTTTTCGACACGCAGCAAAAACCCTGATAAGCAACATCATGTGGTGTACCAGTTTACATGTCCTGTAATTGACTGTACGTCGACTTATATTGGTTACACCACAAACCACATTAAAGAGAGAGCATACCAACATAAATATCGTCCAAGTAAAATTAACGAACATTACAGAGTAGATCATAAAATATTAAAGTTAGAAAATATCTCACAAAACTTTCAAATCTTATACTCATCACATAACGTACAAAAACTAAAAATTGCCGAAGCCTTTTACATTAAAATGAAAAAACCGAAAATTAATATAAAATTTAATGAACTTTCGAATATTCTTAAATTAATTTGAAATTGTATCAAATTTACAATAAAAAAAAATATATATAGCCCATTTTACTTTAAAATTATGTTTAAAGCTCTGAAGATGTTCAAAGTATATGAACGAAACGCGTCAGCGGAAGAAAAAATGAAGACAGTATTCTTAGCATACTGCAAATTCTTATCTAGAATTATTATTAAGAAACTTAGTACTGAAAATAAAAAACTATTTAGAATATTGGAAATTAAATGTAAATCCTTTATAATAATAATAATAATAATAATAACAAAAGGAGGCTCGCTTTGCTCATCCCTCTATTAGTGGGGCAGATAAGTGAATATATTCACGAGAATCTTTCAAATAGTGATACAAGCAGCAAAATTGGCATGGCTACCCCTCTGGGACTACTTTTTTGAAAAAGCCTGTTAGCCACCTAAAATTCAAAATGGCCGCCGTTGAAATACTTATTTCACTACAAAATTTGACAGAGTAGTCCGATTTAAAAGATCTTGGCATCAAATCATATGTTTTTGACATGGAGAAGCTAAATTTACAACCCTAAAACTTCTCAAAAGCTTCTTTCTACCATCTGTAGCACATTGACTGAAATCGGACTGAAAAGGATACTCAATGCGATACATACGATCGGAAAATAACCCCGCCGACTGGCTATCTCGAACAATATTGCCAAGTATTGCGGCATAAGACTGGGGCCTCGAATATACTGATTGTCGAATGTAATATGCGTGTGTTGTCTATTGCTAAATTGTATGAATGTTACCGCAAACAGCGGAGGCTGTAATCAAGCCGCGATGCGGGGTCGCAGCGCAGTGCATCACGATGCACTTCAGGGAAAGCGCTGCTTGTGATGTTTCAGTTGTGTGTGTGTGTGTCTAACTGTAACCGAGTTTACAACCCTAAAACTTCTCATGAGCTTCTTTCTACCATTTGTAGCACATTGACTGAAAACATATGCAGCATACTAATAATTAACTTTCTTATTTTTGTTTCAGAAGTCAGCCAGGGCGTGAACCGTTCATCGTCTCACAAGATGGCCAATTTGGCTGAATTACCATCTAAATTGCAAACTGACTGGAACAAATGTTGTCTCTGTCCAAGTACAAGAGAACAGACATTGTGTTTGATGTCTACCGACCATCAAGTCTGAAGACCGAAACAAGGTCAAAGCGAGAACGGGGAACCAGACGCAGAGTGACAGGCAGAGGCAAAATGTCCTCAACTGGCGGAGCTTCTTGAGAGACAACGACAACAAGACCGAGCTCTTCAACTTCCTGGCTGACAAGATTGCAGAGATGTGCACACCAAACACGGTGATCGTGACCAAGGAAGAAGATGCAGTCTGCAACCAAACGATCCGCCTGGATGAATTGGCTCCCTGTAACCATGAAGAAGCGGACACGCGGATCTATGTGCATGCCAGACATGCAGC
This sequence comes from Bathynomus jamesi, assembly GCA_023014485.1. Classification (NCBI taxonomy): domain Eukaryota; kingdom Metazoa; phylum Arthropoda; class Malacostraca; order Isopoda; family Cirolanidae; genus Bathynomus; species Bathynomus jamesi. The sequence goes on from JAJOZX010006192.1 coordinate 284,236, forward strand.
AGCACAGGGTAGCAAAGTTGTCATGATCAAAGCCAGTGACACAAATGTCCTAGTCATAGCAGTCAGTGTTCTGCCAGCCCTGCAGGAGTTTGGTCTGCAGAAGCTGTGGATTGCTTTTGGTCAAGGGCGGAACCTGAGGTGGATTCCTGTACATGACCTCAGTCCCTCACTTGGACCAGAGAAGACCAGAGGGATTCTCTTCTTCCATGCCTTCACTGGCTGTGATGTTGTGTCGGCCTTCCGTGGGAAAGGGAAGAAGTCTGCATGGCAAACCTGGGATGTATGTGCCGAGGCCTCTGATGTCTTCATCAAACTCAGCCAGTACCCGCCAACAGTTGAATACGACGACCTGAAGATCCTGGAAAAGTTTATAGTCACTATGTATGACAGGTGCAGTACAGCTGCGAGTACTGATGACTCACGGCTCGACATGTTTGCTCGCAAGCAGAGGCCGTACGAAGCCATTCCTCCAACTCGAGCAGCTCTCCTTCAGCACGCCAAGCGCGCGGCCTACCAGGCAGGCTGCATATGGAGTCAGTCAACAATGTGCCAGCCCGAAACCCAACGTCCTGCCGACTGGGGATGGACAGAGCAAGGTGACCTGTGGTAGATCTTCTGGAAAGCACTCCCACCAGTTGCGCAGAGTTGTCAACAGCTGACCAAGTGTGGCTGCAAGACAGAATGCCGTGAAAGGTGCAAATGCTATCTCTTTGGACTCACCTGCACAGCACTGTGCAGCTGCAGATGCGAGGATTAGTTCAGGGTGTACATGTGGACAGCAACGCTTACAGTATAAGTGACAAAGTGGAAAGTACAAAGTGCAAAGCCAATAAAGGACAAACAAGTACTTTCATAGTTACCTACGTTTAAAAAAAAAAATCCTGCGTCCATTCATAACCTCGGAAGCAAATGAGAGGTATGAATAGCATGGCGACAGCTCCATTTATTTTTATAAATTTGGCTAAGTTGTTCACATAATTTGCTAGAAATTGTGGAAAGAAGCTACTGAGAAGGTTTATACTTTTAAATTCGGGTTCTGCATAGTCAAAAACATATATTTCATTACCAAAATCATTCAAAGCGGCCCACTGTGTCAATTTGTGTGCTAAACACAGTATTTCTATACCGCACATGGCGGCCATTTTGAATTTTTAGGTGGCTAATGGGCTTTTTCAAAATAGTAGTCCCAGAGGAGTATTCATGCCAATTTTGATGCTTGTATCACCATTTGAAAGATTGTTTCACTTATCTGCCCTACTATATGGGCGGAGTTTGCACGCCCCTGAGCCTCGATCGCTTTTTTAATGTTACAGTTGGTTAAAGGATGGATTATCAGAATTCCGTTAATCTATCTTAAAAATTATTTTTGTTGAAGCGAAAATGACGGCAATTTCTATTCTGCTCTCCCTATCTATCTCCCAAACTTATCTTACAAAATGTAATAGTGGAATGTCCTTCGCACTCCCCGATCCTTAATCTGTCATTATTGTTACAGCGGTTTAAAAGACACCTAATGCGCAATTCTCCAAAATTTATCTTTGAAATTATTTTTGTTAGAAGCTTAAAAAATGGTGAAGATTTCTGCTCCGCTGCCCGTATCCCCATATAAGACAGCAATCACAATCACCCAGCACTAGGCGTCAGAGGGGGTTCGAACACACACGCGCACACACACACACACATATATATATATATATATATATATATATATATATATATATATACATATATATATGGAATGGCAGAACGTGTGTCAGCTTTACATAATGGAAAGGGAAAAGCAACACAATTCTAAATATATTCATCCAATAAATCTATTATTAATTATTTACTTTCATTATCAAATCGAAAACTAACTATGGAAAAACTGGAGGTGTCTATTTACCTTTGTAAATTTTCAGTCTATATATAGAGGGTGTTTCATAACATGTGGGACGCACTTTCAGGATGGATTCAGGACCTGAAAACAATGAAAAATGTTTATGTAAACATATGCCCGAAATTGCTTTGTTTCCGAGTTACAGCCCGTTTTGTGTTCCAACAATTCTTTCCGCAAACTGTTTACAAACACTGCTTGCCAACAATGTTTGTGAGTGTGCACGAGACTTATTTCATGTATGGCCTTGCCGATTGTAATGTTTCGTACACTCTATGACATGTTTCAATATCGTTGAGTGTACAGCCATCAGTCAGTCAGTCAGTCAGAGGTGCATCGCGGTGTTTCACTGCTCGTATTCATAACTTCTTACCGTGAATAAGTGCAGTCCAGTGAAAAATAAAAAAAAACTCAAAAGTTTTTGTGCTATTCAGTGATAGTGTGCATTTGAAGTGAGAATGGAGCTTATTCAAACAGAGAAATGGCAGACATGCATCCCATGTATGGACTTGCCGAGTTTAATGCGGCCGCAGCAAGACGTCTGTATGCGGAAAGGTTTCCGAATCGCCGTCTGCCAGATAAGAAGACCTTTCAGAGAATAGACGAGCGTCTTGGTGATGCAAGATCATTCAACAAGCGAGTTTCAGATGGAGGTAGACCAATCATCGCTAGAACTGTTAAGTTGGAGGAGCGGGTCCTGAATCGAGTGGAGGAACATCCTGGTGTCAGCACCCGAAGGATAGCAGCAGCAGAGGGTGTAAGATACACAACTGTGTGGAGAATTTCACGGGAACAACAGCTTTACCCATATCACATTCAGAGAGTACAAGGCCTTACTGAAGCTGATTTCCCACCACGAGAGGCTTTTTGTACTTCGTTTCTTCAACATTGTGCTCGCGATCCTCTTTTTCTATCTTCCGTGTTGTTTTCTGATGACGCTGCCTTCACAAGAGATAACGTGATCAATTTTCACAACATTTATCACTGGGCCAAAAAGAATCCGCATGCCATCATCCAGTCGAGGCACCAACAACAATTTAGTATCAATATATGGGCAGGACTTATTGCCAAGAACTTAATCGGTCCTTTTGTTTTGCCTGGAAGATTAACAGGAGAAGCCTATTCCAATTTTTTAAGGAATGATTTAAGCGATTTACTAGAAGAAGTTCCTCTTGGTGTCTGACGTCGTATGTGGTTTATGCATGACGGCGCTCCGCCTCATTTTAGTCAAGTAGCCAGTGACTATTTGGATGACCATTTCCCTGATAAATGGATAGGCTGTGGAGGACCCATTGCGTGGCCTGCTCACTCCTCGGACCTGAATCAACTCGATTTTTACGTGTGGGGCCATCTGAAATCCATCGTTTACGTGACACTCATTGACAACGTTGAAATGCTTCGCCATGTAGAACAAGGATGCCAGAAAATCCGAGCAATACCTGGAATGTTTGAACGCGTCAGGCAGTCTATGACGAGGCATGTTCAGGCGTGCACTCAAGCGCAAGGCGGTCATTTTGAGCACTTCTTTTAAAGGTAAGCGGATACTTGCTGGAACAAATAACGGGCTGTAACTCGAAAACAAAGCGATTTCCGGCATATGTTTATATAAACTTTTTCCATTGTTTTCAGGTCCTGAATCCATCCTGAAAGTGCGTCCTACATATTATGAAACACCCTGTATGTATATATATATATATATATATATATATATATATATATATATATAGATATATATATATATATTCCAACGCATAATGGTTCCCTGAGATAACTTTCATGGAATGCACAGAACTAATGCGCATGGAACAAGGGACTCTGAGATATTAAATTCAATATAGTCCGAAATACTGAAGTCTCTTTCTTTTCCATGATGGAATCCCTTATTTCATGCACATTATTTCTATGTATTCCATTCCATATATATATATATGTTATACATTTTCCCATGGGGTCTGTCTACTCATGAGACTTACGGAGAAAGCGGATGGCCCCTTCCAGGCCTAGCCTTGAGATCGCTATTCACTCATGTTTTTCATATTAACTCTCCCATACCAATGACGCACCCTTGAGATTGCTATTCGCTCCTGTTTCTCATGTAAACTTTCCCATACCAATGACACTCTCCAGTATATAAGAAGGAATCCGAAGTTTTCTCATCAGATTCCGGGCAGACGGGTCTCCGGGCTGAAGTATTGGGAATTCAGTCCGTATAGTGGAACTTGGTATCAGTTTTGAAGTCGTGTATTGGAATTTCGGGTTTTGAATTGAAGATTGACGGGTTTTCAATTGGAATTTGACTGTAGAAGAAGGCAGTAAACTTAGCAATTGAGTCATACATTCAGTAGTATAAGAATTAAGACAGAATATTTACTTGATTCTATAACCAATAAGAACCTGAACGATAGATATTTGATATTGTTTAAACTATAATCTAATTGTTTCTATTGATTAAAAGAATAACAGCCGACGAGTTTCTTTGACCGGAACCTAAACAAACTCTTAAAAGTAAAATCTGCCTACTCTGCATTCGCGGCGGACAATACATTGAGAAGGCCCAACCGTTCAAGGAGTGCCATATTATACTCTCTTGGAGAATTCATCAAACCAAGGGAGTATAATATCTAGTGTCAGGTGTGGGGTGAATTTAGGTTCCTTTCTCGCGGCGGACAATACACTGAGAAGATCCAACCGTTCAAGGAGTGCCATATTATACCCTCTTGAAGAATTCATCAAACCAAGGGAGTATAATATCTGTTGTCACGTGTGGGGTGAATTTAGGTGCCTTTCTCCCATTTCCTTATAGACCACAGTCAAAGCCACCAACGTCGGCGAGACGCGTGCATGAGGGCCACTTGCACAAAGAAGCAGACGAAGAAAAGCTCAACCCCGAACTACGAGATCGAGGACTGCTGCTCAGGCCCTCTTGAAGTCTCCGTCGAAGATTCAACGGACGAAAAACACAGAGAAGACGAAAAACACAAGGTGAAAGATCCTGTTTGTGTTGCACCCGGTTAGAGGAACAGGCATTTAGTCTTCCTGTATTCCTGTATTAAATTTTTCCCACCAAATTTTCATATAAATAAAATCCCATATATTCCTCCCTACTCACCCTCTTTTAAATTTTGGAACGAACTAGGAAGTCTTCCTCTACCCCAATATTATAAAGATGGAACGAGTTAACGTATATAAACTTCCTCCAAACTTATCTGATAAAAATTTACTTGATATTGATTACAAATATAACCATCTGAACTTTAAAGGCCTAATTTCATGCTTATAGAATTATCATTTACCCGCTTAATAATTATTAGGAGAGATAACGGTTAAAGAGAAAATAAGTAGGAGTCAAACGTTTCCCCCCTGAATTTCTTCATAAATAGACAGGTTGATAAAGATCGAACCCTGAATTAAGAATATAGGCAAACATGATTAGTGGTTCATCACTAAAAATATCCCTTTTATGTTACTTCTAGTTTCTCTAAGTATCCTGTTCGGAGAATCATACTTTCCCATTTTAAGTATAAAAAGACATTCTTTTTATTTCATTGTAAACCTATATAGATTCTCTGTTGCCATGAGAACAATAGATATTTTAAATGTAAAAACCTTTTTACATAAACAAGCTGTAAAGTTAGTTGTGAAACGAATGAATTAAATAATAATAATAAATTTATACTTTAGTTATTTGCAAGGGAATTTTCCTGATCAGTTCGTATTAGAATTTTTAAAAGGTTGATGCAGGAGAGAGTGGCGGGTTAAAATTTCTGGAGGTGTATATATATATATATTTTTTTTTTAACTGCAAACAAAACACAGTATAATTAATGTAAAGCGTCGTTCTTTACATTTATATATATATATATATATATATATATATATATATATATATATATATATATCAGTGGCGTGCGGTGATTTTTCGTCAAGGGGAAGCAATTCAAGCAAAAACAACAAAGATTATATAAAATAAAAATAAAACTTTAAAATACTCGTATATAATAAAAACAAAACACATATAATCATCTACTTAATTTACTTATAGGTTAATTCTATTCTTCTTTCTTTTTTATTAAATATATCTATTATTTCTTCGTAAAAGGCATCGGTTTTCATATCCTTAAGAAGCTTTTTCTCAATTGAAATTAAAGCTAAACTTGCAAGCCTTTCTTCCCCTTGCGCATTTCTAGCGTAGTTATGTATTCGCTGTAAATGAGAGAATGAACGCTCCTGAGGCAGGGCAGACGGCACGTATGTATAAGTTGCCAGATATTTCAAGAAAATTAACTATAAGATCTGGACAGCGAAATCTAAATTGCTTCCTTTTTGACATAGGGAAGGATAAAATAACGATAAATATATATTCTTTTTCGCTTAACATGGCCATGGAATTTTTTAGTAGAAAAACTATATATATGAAACTTGTTGAATTCAATAAATACTACATTATTAAACATTAAACGAGTTTTTAGAATGGAAAGAAACAATTTGTAACAATAAAAAAAAGCGAAAGTCATTGGGAAAAAGGATGCATTTCGTCAATTGTTGTCCAACTCGAAGATTTTTTGCGTCGGCTTTCTTAAAGGTTCTTGCACGAACGGCAACCAATGTGTATATACTATGTATCCACCTGATTACCAATCAAATGCTATAAATAGTATAATAAAATGATTTTGTACAAATTATTAACACATATTGAACTGTTTAAACTTTAAAGTATAATACAGCATTTTCTTCTTTCTTTGAATAGGGAAGCATTGCTTCCCTTGCTTCCATGGACCGCACGCCACTGATATATATATATATATATATATATTATATATATATATAACGTAAAGAACGACGCTTGTATAGGAGATATTCCGCGCAAGATGAGAGAGAGAGAACGAAACAAATGAAAAAATGAGGTAACCACCCGGGAATCGAACCCGGGATCTTCCGATTGCCGGTCAGATATGATAACCATTACACCATGGGCCTCACTCATTCAAATGCCGTAATTCTTCTACATACGCACAGAAACCACTGCCCCAAGGGGGCACCTCCCGCATGCCGTAACATTATATACATTTAACTGCAAACACGCAGTATAATTAACGTAAAGAACGACGATTGTATAGGAGATATTCCGCGCAAGATGAGAGAGAGAGAACGAAACAAATGAAAAAATGAGGTAACCACCCGGGAATCGAACCCGGGATCTTCCGATTGCCGGTCAGATATGATAACCATTACACCATGGGCCTCACTCATTCAAATGCCGTAATTCTTCTACATACGCGCAGAAACCAATGCCCCAAGGGGTCATATCTGACCGGCAATCGGAAGATCCCGGGTTCGATTCCCGGGTGGTTACCTCATTTTTTCATTTGTTTCGTTCTCTCTCTCTCATCTTGCGCGGAATATCTCCTATACAAGCGTCGTTCTTTACGTTAATTATACTGCGTGTTTGCAGTTAAATATATATATATATATATATATATATATATATATATATATATATATATATATATATATATACTAAATTTGTTTGGAATTTAATTAACAATTAAATAAAAAGAATTGCACCATGCGTTTTACCAAAATAAGTGAATAAAAGTTTTAACTTAAAAAAATTTAATAACTTTATTTGCATATCAAGGGGGAATGGATTGTTTTGTGGTCTCTTTTACAGGGGAGGCTTTTCACCCTCTTTCTCGGAAGAAGCAAATGGGACTTGCTAAGCCACAGCCAACGCTGTCAGACACTGTGCGTGTGTATCGACTCCGACCACATCGCCGAAATCCTACAACATGAACTGCGACAAGACTCGAAGCAGATGCTCCTCCGATGGATCCCCAAGTCCCAGTGCTCAGGCCAAACCCCCTGCCTGAACGTCCACAACAACGGATTCATTGTTCTCCACTAAACCAGGAAGAAGATAGAGATTAACACCCGTCGTAAGATCCTATCGACGCTCACGAGAGGGCCTCAATCCAAGACATCTCTGGATGAATTCCGAACAACCACCTGAGCATCCAAGAGGACAAACCCTCAAGCTACTTAGCCGAATGATTCAGCTGAACTATAAAACTCTTTACCTGTCCCTAACATTTGTTCATTGAATAATTGACAAGTTAAAGCTTTCTTGAAAATTGAGTAATTAGGTGAAATTAGTGAATAACACATGTTTATTGAACAACCTAAATCTAAGAATGCTTGTTTGAAAATTTTAGTGATTAAATGAAACCAGTGTAATTTAGTGAAGTTTAATAAAATTGTGGTAATTTCGTGTAATTCAAAACATCCAGTGAAATTTAACGGTAAACCAGTATATATACAGAGAGAGAGAGAGAGAGAGTTACAAGGAGTTACAAGGAAAAGAAGTACCTCAAAAGGCCTTGCGGCCCATACCGAGGAGGTACCAATGGCAACGGGTGCCAGGGAAAATTTTCTACACACTCAAATAGTGTGCAAGATTTGGTCTAACCTTTTCTTGAACTGATCCACAGAGGAACTGTTCACAACTTCCGAAGGTAACCTGTTCCATGTGTCACAGATCTTATACGTAAAGTAATTCCCACACACACTAGTCCTAAACCGTTTCAAATCCAACTTCCAACCATTGTTGAGAGTTGGGTTATTATTTAAACTAAACATACTTCTAAAATCGACATCGTTGAACCCGCGTAAGAGCTTGAAAACCTCGATGAGTTGACCGCGCAGCCTCCAAGTTTCCAGCGAAAACAAATTCAGGGCGTGTAAGCGTCGATTGTCGCCCATATGCCTAACAGAAGAAATTAACCTTGTGGCCCTCGCCTGGACTCGCTCCAGCCTCTCAATATCTTTCCTGAGGTTGGGCGACCACAAATGCACAGCGTACTCCAGGTGCGGCCGAACCAAGGAATTGTACAGAGAGAGCACAATCTCCTTCTTCCGAAATCGAAATTGTCTCCTGATATAACCCAACAGCTTCTCGGCTTTCTTTTCCACCTCTACGCACTGTTTCGTAAACTTAAGGTCGCTGCTAATTATCACACCCAAGTCTTTTTCCAAATCAGTTGCCTCGATATTACTCTCCAACATGGAACAGTCCGACTCGGGATTGGCGTAGCCAATGTGCATTTGCCATTTTTCGGACCATTCTCCTATCTTATCCACCGCGCCGCTGGGCTTTCTACTGTTAACATTACTGAAAAATTCCTTATGGTTCCCCTTCCAGAGGCTTGCCACCCGGAGTTTTTCGTTACGTTTGGCTAGCCTAACCTTGCCTTGACTTCCCTGCACAGACGGACATACTCCTCAGTGTTCTCGTAGGAATGATTGGCCTTCGCCCTCCTATCCGCAGCTTTCCTATTTCGGATCGCAGAAGCGATGTCCCGACTGAACCACTTAGGCTACGTTGAAGCAGGGGGAACCGGTTTTGAGGGTATGGCAGCAGACTGCAGCACCATAAACTGGTCCCGGAATGCACTCCACTTTCCCTCAACATCGCCGCCGATCTCTACTCCCATCTCACCTACGCTATTCCGGAGGCCAACAAAGTCCTCCACCCCCAACAATCACAGAAAATAGGCTTTGTCCTATTTGCAGTGTAAATTTCTTTCATCTGTTTCCAATGACTACGATTTCCTTGGCTGTTAAAAACAAAACATTTTGGAGACATCCTCTCGGAAAATGCGAGTTGGAAATTTTAATGCCCGAAATTAAAAAGTATGTAATATAATATAACTTTTTCTGCTCTTTAAAATGGTATATAAAGAAACTGATCTCTCTGAAGAAATTTTCTCAAAAATTCCATTTTAAGCCTAAAACAGCCTAAAACTTCAGATTCATGAAACTGTTCTTCGGAATTTAATATAACAAAATCTAAGAGAGTTATAAAAATTATTTTTATACCATATATAGAACAAGTGATTTCCTTGAGACCGATATAAAATTCAAAGTCCTCCGCTGAGTATTTCATATTCTATAAGAATTTAAATTTTCTTTTGTTTTAAGCCTTTACTATCAATAATAGCAAAATTATGAGGTAACAGTAGCGTATTAGATTGTTTTTCAAGGAAAAATTTTCACTTCAATCACTTTTGTTCACTCAAATAATATTTTTGGAGTTGATACACCGACCTTTGGTAAAAATTGATGGGAATCAGCCGATTCGGATAAAGTCCAGAGATCTATATAGTGGCAACATTTTCACCAACTTTCATAAGATAAGAATCATGCGATATATTACAGAAATATGGTGCGTGTCGGGTCCGTCCCCTTTAAAATGAAATTCGTCATAAACGGCGCATAGCACAGACGTACCACATACTTTTCTTGAAAGTAGAGGAGCATACCTAGTATCTGTTGAGAAAACATTTGAAGATTTGTTTTGCTACTTATGGTGAATTTGTTCCGCACTTCGATGGGATGCCCTGCGATCACAAGTAAAGGAATTTTCATGAAATGACAATAACTCAAAAAGAATATATTTTTTCCTGAACATTTCTACTAAGTTTCTTCATGATCCGATGAAAAGTGAAGATTTTAGCATATTATCACTCCAGATAATACCATTAAAAATTAGCACATTATCACTCATACAGATAATACCATTAAAAATTACCATATTATCATTTATACAGATAATACCATTAAAAATAGCAAAATTTTTAGGTAAAAGTCTTAGATTCTGTTTGAAGTAGAATTTTTTCACTTCTATGACTTTTATTCGCTCAGACAATATTTTTGGAGTTGATACACTAACCCAGTGGTCGGCAACCTCTGACCCGCCGGTCAATTGTAGTATACTGTATATAGTATATATAAAATAATAAATATTATTACATGAAGTGTTTTTATTTTAAAATGTCTCGAAAATAGTGTATTTTTATTTAAATTTTGAACACTGACCCATTATCAAATTACCAATAAATCAAATTGACCCAGTTTCAAAAAAGGTTGCCTAACACTGCACTAACCTATGGTGAAAAATGGTTTAAATCCACTAGTTCAAATAAGTTTTCGAGATCCACAGTATGTAGTAAAATCTTTCTCACCAAATTTCATAAAGATATTGTGATAAAGGCTGTAGCATATTACCACTATTACCGCTAATACTATCAATAAGAGCAAAATTTTAAAATGACAGTATTAGCTTGTGTTTGAAATAGATTTTTTTTTTAATCTCTATCACTTGTTCTGGCGCGAATAATTTTGGAATTGATACACTGACCTATGGTCAAAACTGATGGAAATCAGTCGATTCGGATAAATTCACAGAGGGTCACAGTTCTAATATTTTCACCAAGTTTCATGAAAATCCTATTGGTAATTTAAGGCTGTGGCCGTGACCAAAAAATAATAATAATAATAATAATAATAATTTCAACAAAGACAATAAGATTTCTGCGTTCGGTTAATAATAACAATATTTAAACGTGATCGTTTCGGTCGCGCTTCCAGAGTAGTGATGAAAGCCGGTATTGAAAAACCGGTATTGATACCGGTAATGGACAAGAGACACGATACCGATATCGTGATTATCGATACCGGGTTTTCGGTATTGAAGAACTGCCTCTTGTCTTTATTGTGAGAGCAATCAGTAAATGTCAAGTTAACAAAGATTTGTTTTTTGTAGGATTTTGTGGCCAATGTGAGTAGAAATAATGATTTATCTTCATACATAACTTACACATGCAGTATATCTTTGAGGGGCGTCATTAGTGTATGTCACAATTTATAATTTGTTATAATATTATGTTATTGACGTTATATGATGTGTCCGTTTTTCTGAAAAGGGAAACTATCATCCAGAACTCTCGCTTTAAACATTTGAAATCGTATAAATACTGTATTGAAACGTTCAAAAACGTTTTTACACGATTCCAAAACCTTGCGTTGCTTTTTTAGATTCGTTATTGAGTTCATTCAGATTTCGAATTTCGTACTAGACGCTTGCAGTAGTTGATTGATGCGCATATTTCACAAGTTAAATTTTGTAATTTTGTTACGTGCGCATTGCAGTCTTGTGATATGGGAATAAGTTATTTCTTACTTTAAATAATCTACCCCTTCGAATCTATTACAAGAATGTCAAAAAAATCAATCGTGTGGAATTATTTTATTAAGAAAAATAAAGACGAAGCTGAATGTTCAAAGCATGAAAAAGTTATAAAGTGCAGTGGGGGCTCAACTAGTGGATTACACTGGGGAACAAATTTCAAATTTTTGTCTATTGAATTAGATTTGACAGTTAGTTCTACGTAATTTGGGTGCGCTGAGCACGAATTTTTACTCGGTTTTGCTCTATCAGGTCCTGATTTTGCTCAACACCCCTCCTCTTTCGTCGTATTCATAAAAAGGTTTTTTTCTCAATACTCGCTAAGTCTTTTTGCAGTTACACATTATGCAACTAGGTTTTTATCTAGGTATTTGTACCTATTGTTATGGTATTGTTGTATTATGTATATTTTTATATGTAACACCCTAAAAATATTTTTAATTTTGTCATTTTTAACCCATTTTAATATTAGTAAATTAAGCTAAAAATATCATAGAATTCTAAAATTTTCTCGAGCGTTCCTGTTCTCTGTAGAGTATTCTAGAGGGACAACTAAAATATATAAAAGCGACTCGTTTCCAGAGTTAATCAGTCAATTCAATCAGTCAGTCAGTCAGTTGAGTTAGTTAATTAAGTTTGGGCATTAACATAATTTTGAATTGGCATATGATTTAGTGAGTAATTTTGTCATCGTGATTTAATATAGTTGATTTAATTAGACGTAATTTATATTGTACCTACTCATCCGTGTTTCTAGTTTAATTTCATAGATTGTAAGTACCTATTTCATAATAAGTACCTATTTAAACTAATTTTTGTGTTTATATTTCAGATTTTCTTAAATTTATATGAATTAAGGGCTTTAAATACCTTTACAAATTGGCAGAACAATCAAGCAATATGTCATCAAGCACTAGAAAGTTCAAATGCAAAAACAACCCTGATTCCTTCTGTTATATATATGGAAATTTTACACTTCCACATCAACGAGCAAATATAACTGACTTCGTAAAAAGAGCTTACTTAGCTTATTTTGGCATAAAACTGGGGGACCAAGATAAATCGTGGGCTCCACATAAAGCCTGCACTATATGCATTGAAAGACTGCGACATTGGACGAAGGGTTCGGATTCAAAAATACCTTTTGGAGTTCCGATGGTAAGTTTATGATTTCATAAAACTACGTAATTTAATCACTAGTATACTGTAACTTACCTAAATGTAATTGTAACTTAGGTACATAAACAAAAATTTACAGAAAATGTTTATAAGAATCTCAAATATTGCATAAGGTTGAAACACATAGAAATGTTAAATGTTTGGGTGATAACTTTTGATAAAATTCATAAAAACAAGTCTCTCGTCGCTTTTGTTAACGCTTTACAATTTTTTTTCCATATCAGGTGTGGCGAGAGCCTACTAACCACGAGACCGATTGCTACCTTTGCTTTGTCAAGACTTCGGGCTTCACTAAGAAAAATAAACATTGTATCGAGTACCCAAATTTCGACACCGCGATACGACCTGTGCTACATTCAAATGAGATCCCCATTCCAAAATTTAAGGGTCTGCCAACTCAAGAATTAGTTGAAGATGTTCCTGAAAATATTGTTATGCACTTTGAGGAGTCAGACACCGATTTTGACCCCAGCGTATTTGAAAGTCAAAACGATCCGCAAAAGTTTAACCAGGCCGAGTTGAATGATCTTGTAAGGGATCTAAATTTGCCAAAAAAGGCTGCGGAAATTTTAGCTTCAAGACTTAAAGAGAAAAACTTGCTTACTTCAAACACATACATTTCATTTTACAGAAAAAGAGAAGAAGAACTTGTTAAATATTTTAGAACAGAGGATAGTTTAGTATATTGCTGCGACATAGTTGGTTTGTTAAAGAAGATGGGGGTTGAGTCTTACGATGCAAATGATTGGCGCTTGTTTTTAGACAGTTCGAAAAGAAGTCTTAAGTGTGTGTTGTTGCATAATGGCAATCTATACGGCTCGATACCGATTGGGCACTCAACAAAATTAAAAGAAAAGTATGAACATATAGAAAAGGTTTTAAATCTTATCAAATATAGGGAGCACTAGTGGATCATATGTGTTGACTTAAAAATGGTTAATTTTCTGCTAGGACAACAAGGAGGGTATACTAAATATCCCTGCTTCCTTTGCTTATGGAACAGCAGAGCCAAGGAAGAACATTATTTCAAACAAATCTGGCCAGCACGAACATCACTTACTGTCGGAGAAAAAAACGTAATTAATCCACCTTTAGTGAGCAGAGATAAAATCATATTTCCTCCTCTGCATATAAAACTAGGCCTCATTAAACAATATGTAAAAGCTTTAGATACGAACGGCGAGTGTTTCAAATACATAACTTTAAAATTTCCAAGTTTAAGTTATGAAAAAATCAAGGCGGGAATTTTCGACGGTCCACAAATAAGAACAATGATTAAAGACAGCAATTTTCCTAATGTCATGAATGAACGCGAAAGAAATGGCTGGTTCTCATTCGTGGACTTGATAGAAAACTTTTTAGGCAATTATAGGGCAGATAACTACGAAGAAATCGTAAAAAAACTTTTAAGGGACTACAAAGAATTAGGTTGCAATATGAGCATAAAAATGCATTTTTTGAATAGCCATCTTGACCAATTTCCAAGTAATTTAGGTGATGTAAGTGACGAACAAGGGGAGAGATTCCACCAAGATATCAAAATTATAGAGGAACGGTACCAAGGCCGCTGGGATTCCCACATGATGGCTGATTACTGCTGGTGCTTGAAAAGAGACCTGCCATCAACAAGCAAATACGCTAGAAAGTCTTACAAAAGAAAATGTTTGCCACAGTGAAAGCTTCATATCTGTGTTTTTTTATTTTAAGTCATTTCTATCGTTATAATGTAATTTTACTGTAGTTTGAACTGCTCGTATTCATGAAACTTGAAAAAAAAATTTAACACATGACTTAATTTTTTAGTCCTAATTTGAAAAATCTGGAAAATGGCACATAGGCTGTCGACAAGAATCAGGACCTGATAGAGCCAAACCGAGTTGAAATTCGTATTCAGCGCACCCAAATTACCTAGAATCAAGTGTCAGATATCATTCAGTAAAATACGTGTTGCCCAGTGTTATCTGTTCATTTGAAAACAATTCATAATATAAATGTTGTTGATTTTCACCTATCTTGATTTCAGCAACATAAAAAACAAAAAACTTTGGATACATTTATTAACAAAAAATCTATTGAAGAAGAAATTGCAAAACTTGCATGTGTTGATGGATTTAGCTTCCGCTCTATTGCCACAAGTGAATTCATTCAAGAGAGTTTAACTAAAAATAAAGAGTCCTTCCTTTTTCCTGCCTTTCCCTAGGAGCTGCTGTTCAAACTTTTTTCAATCAATGGTATTTTCCCTTTGGTGTCAGTGACAGAATTTAAAAAGTAACTTCAGTTTTTATTGTCGTTAATGTGGTGAGTACTACAGGTCTTGCAGGCTTGTGGGAGGGTTGGCACTTTGCAGGGTGACACCAAAAAAATCATTATAAATTATTCTCTGCATAAAACCGGTATCAACACCGGTATCAGTAAAATAATTGTTCAAATACCGGTATTAAAAATTGTCGGTATTATTTCATCCCTATTCCAGAGGCAAGCAAGCTTCGCGCGTCCCGCGGAAGATCTTTGCTAAATTCGGATCAAGAAATCCCGAAGGGATATCTAAAATTTGTTTTATGTCTATTTTTAATTTTGCAAGACAAAAATTATATTCATCCCGGAGAAACGACCAATTTCTTTCCTCCTATACATTTTTATTTATTTAATATTTTGCATGCAAAAATAAAGCTCTTGAAATATCCATGAATGTTTATTTTTAATTATTATTATTATTATTATTATTACCCCTCCCCCGATCTCTGCTGTTAGTCGGTTTTGGGGAAACCCTCCAGAGTGGGTGGTGTACAAACAATAATAATAAAAAATAATTGTTAATTGAAAATGTAGTTAATTAATCAAATAAAAATAATTAAAATTAATTATAATTAATAAAAATAAAATAAAAATTAATTAAATTAAATTTATTAGAAATTAAATAAAAATTTATTAAAATAATTAAATTAAATTATTATAATTAATTAATTAAAAACTAACTGAAAATTAATTACAATTAATTAATTTACTTCTTTACTCCCCCTTCCCCTTTCCCACCCTTTCTTTGTTCCCCCTCTCTTTTCCCTTTCCCACCCTTCCTTTTCTCCTTCAGCACCCTTTCTTTGTTTCCCCTCAACACACTTCCTTTTCCCCCTTCTCCCCTCAACACACTTCTTTTTTCCCCTCTTCCACCTTTATACTCTTTCCTTTTACCCCTTCTGTACGATGCATCATTCCTTCCCCCTTTCCCCAACCTATCCTTCATTTTCCCCCTTACTCTTCCCACCCTTTTTCTTCTCTTTCCCACCTGCACAATTCCTTTTTTTACTCAAGGAGGTTCCTGTTGTTAAATTAGTTAATTTTTAACTTATTTATGCTGTAGTAAAAAAATGGATAGAAAAGCTTAAGGCTTTCTTCCTCTCTCCCCACCCTCTAATTCCTCCACACCAGAGGCGGGTACGGAAAAGGTTGAAGAAAATACCTTGACCCTGGAAAAGTAGCCAAGTAGGCAGGAAAATTTTACAGGAAGTAGGAGAATATATAAACTATCTCGACAATTACGCTATGCATACATAGAAATCGTATACTAGAGAACCATGGTTGTATAAACTAACATAATAATATATTTATGCTATTCGTATATCAACTACTTGGTATCGTCACAAAAACCTCGAACATATGTTTTGGTTTTATACAAAATATTTACAACTCTATTTAATGAGGCATCATGCCAATGAGGGCTCCATGGCCCACTCAAGGCTAGCACCAAAAGGATTAGGCAAACTCTCCATGTCTACACCCATGTACGCGCAAAGCCATCACGCCAGCAAGGTGATGAAATGATTCTACAGGAAAGGGGTGGAATTTGAACAGAAATCAGAATTTCCACACCATGCCCTTACCAGTCAAGTGCATCCAGCCACCCACGAGAAAAAAAAAAAAGAGAAAAAAGAAATCGTGACAGCAGAAACACAATTCCACCTCACTTAATCTATGCCATGCATTTTTTTATTTTATGTTCGTTATGAAATTGTTTCTACAAAATATTTTTATACTCTATTCTTAAACATATTAAGAAGGCAGGCAAGTGTGTGAGCGTCTTTTATGTGATTGAATATCTGCCAACTCTTTCAATGTCGCCGAGTTTCAGCTTGGGTCTCCTGTCGTGAAAGGGGTTTATGCAGCAAGTAATATATTGAGCCGTTTCTACTTCGCGGTTTTGTGCCACCACGAGAGGAGAGAAAATCTCTCTCCGTCAATTCATGAGTATCCCACTTAGAGGCGTTTATGAGGCAAGTGAGTTGCGCGATGGCTGATGTGGGACACAATGCACCCAGAGACGTCTCTTTAAACTGAGGGGAGGACTAAGTGTAGGAGTAAATGTTTAAACAGACTCTTGCGGGGTTACGTTATGATACTATTTTCAAAATACTTATTTAATCTATTCTTAAATTATGTTATATGTGTGAACAGTCTTAAACCCTAACTGTATTGAGAACTTTGTCCAGACTATTTTTAAACATTTACTTTACTCGGAGGTTATTTCAAGCCAAAGTTGGTTTCAGATATTAACAAGCTAGTGAATTGTAGAGCGACATTATACAGCTGGAAGTATTAAATGTTTTTAGTTCCAGTTTATAGGAATTTAGGAATTTATGGTTTTAAATGGCTTTAGTCTACTCTGTCTATTCCATTCAGCATCTTGAAAACTTGAATAAGCTGACCGCGCAACCTCATGGTCTCTAAAATAAGAGATTATGAACGTAGATTAGAGCGCTTAAGTTTTGAACTCTCAGTGAAAGAATCAATTTTGTGTCCCTTGCTTGTACCCTTTCCAACCTTTCCATATCCTTCCAAGGGACGGACACCAAAACTGGACACAATACTCCAGTTGAGGTCTAGCTAGTGAAGTGTAAAGAAACATTATAGTCTCCTTAATTTTAAAATGGAACTGGCTTTTAATATAAACCAGTATTTTTAAGGCCCACTTTTCGATTTCTGTACAATGCTTTGACGATTTAAGATCATTACTGATATAAACTCCCGAGTCTTTCTCTAGATCATTCTGTGTCAAGTTCCTCCCAAAAAGAGAGTAATCGGTCTTCGGGTTCTTGTAACCTATGTGCATTACCTTACATTTGTCCAAATTGAATGGTATCTGCCACGTGACTGTTATTCTTATTTTTGACAAGCTGAACAAGATGACAAATATGAATGTGACGAAACCTGTATTTCTGGCTTCGTGCCAAAATTCACGTACTCATCTAAGGCCTGTTTCCTAATTTTATAATTTATCTATTAAACTTATGTTTTTCAATTAAGTATTATAGAGTTAATTACTTCGTATTTATTAATAAACCTCAATTTTGCAATCCCACACCTGTCACCAACTCTCTTTCTTTTATTTATCAATGATCTATTAAGTAGCACGTCCTGTCCTATGCACTCCTATTCCACTCTTCACTTCTTCACCCGTTTCACAAAGCATCCCTCTCAACAGTCATTTCATGATTCGCGTGAAACGGCTATGGCGCATCTGACCTCTGATCTCAGCCACAAAGTTTTCTCTCTATTATCTCTGATTGGGGCATTCAATGCCTCAAAAACTCAGTCGTGTGTAAGATTGTGAAGAGTAGACAGATGGAGGAACTATCCCCTTACCTTCAACATTATACAACTCGATCCTTCCTCTTCTCTTAACCTTCTTGGTGTTTCTTTCCAGGAAAGATCACGAGGAAAAGATCACATAGAAGTTAGAAGCTGTTTTAGAAAAAGAGTATAAGAGGTTAGGTGTGCTGTATCGGCACCGCAGTTTCTTCATTCCCACTCATTTGCTGCTTTTGCATCATACATTGATCTTGTCCGCTCCTTTATGGAGTACAGTTCTTATGCGTGGGGTGGCTCAACCCACACATCTCTATTTAACCGGGTGGAATCAAAAGCTTTTCGTCTCATCACTTCCCCACCCCTTACTGACTGTCTTCATTCCCTCTCACTCTCTCTTTACTATCGCTATTATAACGTAGTTAAAGAGTTCAGAAAAGCAGTGTCCATGTTTCCTTCTTTAATGAGAGCATGCAGTAGACAGAAAGTAGGCAGCGGAGATGTCTTTTTTTTCAGATTGGCATGTAAGCCGTAGCCAGAGGGTATAGAATTTGGAGGATTCAAGTTCCGGAATACGCGAGCAACTTACGTCATTGCGTACATATATGCAACATTCACCTTTGGCATGAAACTGAGTATAGAGAAAGTAGGAGGGTACAGAAAAGGGAATGCTGTCCGTCGTCTGAGACACCTGAATTTTAGTGTGGAAGAGAAGATGAGGTTTAGAGGAGGAGAGGTGGTGTTGAACAGATTGAAAATTTGAGGAAAGGCCACGAATGTTGCAAAAGCTTATGGAAAGTGAAACAGGCAGAGGCGCAGGACATCTCAAATGGCCAGTAGCAGGACTAGCCCTCTGTCCGGGTCTGCGTTCCAGATATCGGCAACTGGGGAGCAAGCAGTGGGAACATTTATGGTCCCCTCCCCAGTGAACTCCAAGGCTCTTGTAATTTTTAAAAGATTGTGTAGTATGTGAGGTGCATGTATGTGTAGCGAGGAAGAGTGAGAGAAATGCGTTTTTGAGAGCACGCCGGACTGCTCACAGAGTAGATGAGACATGGAAAAAGATCATTTAAGCAGGAGAGTGACAGGAGAAACGAGAGTTCCATCACTCCTTGTCACCTGCCTGTTGTTCTTCCTGGTCGATTGGTGTTTACAATCTCCTCCACAAAATACTACGCAAATACTCCTCCACAAAATGCGAATATTATGAGTGAACTGCTAGAATTAAAATTTAATTACAATGAAGGACAGTGAGCAGAATATAAATGGAAGATAAATGAACTTATTGGTTGCATAATTTATTCGAACCTTCTCATGCAATAAGCTTGAATACGGGAGGAAAAACTCGTATTCTTCAAAACAAAAATTCTCGACACAGATTCCGAAGGATCAACTCCAAGAAAAACCTGAGGCTTATCCAGGTCTGCGTTCTGCTTCAGTGTTCTCCGAAGAAGTTCCGTGTGGCACTTTGCTCTCTGGAACCTGGACAGTTCCAGCGAACGTAAAACTTAAGGCCAAATCAAGGTTGAAAAATAGCTGTAAGCCCGATACTCCGAGTGCCTTTATCCTGCGTCTTCTATTTGTGACTGTGAGAATGTATATACTAAATGTATATACCTAATGTACAGTATATATATGTAAAAATGAACAATGAATAATTCCTGCATTCATGTAATTCTTGTATTCATATATTCATTTTTACATCTGGAGTCCAAAGTCGCATAACATGAGTTTGGATGAATTTTTTATTTGTTTCCTATTTTATTTCCGCTGAATAATTGGTGACATTTCTTTTTAAAGTACTTAATCATTTTTTAAGATTTAGCTTAATAATGTAATCGTGTTAAATTCTGTAATGTTCATTTCCTGAATACATTCTCTCTTCGTTGCAAAAGATGAAATCATGTCCTGCTTAACGTTTAATTTTGAATCTTAAGCATTTAATTTTTGCTCAAGTGCGTGTTTCAGTGTAATTCGTGATGGAAGGCATTTTCAATTTCCGTTTTTAATTAACCCGGCAGATCATGACAACATCCTATTTGTCAATATGCGGTTTAAAATAAAAATAAGGCTTCCTCTTGCTTATCAGTCTATATATTGCCACAG
>JAJOZX010006192.1:310000-322534 GCA_023014485.1 Bathynomus jamesi
CTCAGAATGGCATAGAGCTCCGCCGTGAAAACGGAAGCCTCATCAGGGAGACGGGTACATCGGGGAGCAAGGGCAGACGACTTGGGAACAGCCGCGGCCCCAACGCCCCCCGACGACCTCGAGCCATCCGTGAAGACCGCAACACATGCAGAGTGACACGCCGCATGCTGAAGGAACAGAGACCGAAGCAAGGCAGAGTCAGAATCGGCCCTGCGAACGGGGCGCAACGCCCTACAGCACGCAACAGGGGTGCTCTCCCAAGGTGCAACACCCTTGAAAGAGACCGGTATAACGGATGGAGGAGGAGTGCCCATACCATCGAGGAGGGAGGCAACCGTGTCGGTGAAATACCAACCCCCATCCCGGCAGAACGCCCTCTCCACCGCCTGGAACAGAGGAGAGGTGGGAAGACGGAGGATCCGGAGATAGTGCTTAGCAATGAGGAACAACCTCCGATCCCCCAAGGGAGGGATGTCGCACTCAACCTGCAGACTATCAACCGGAGAGGAGCGGAAGGCGCCAGATGACATGCGCAGTCCTCTAGAGAGGACCGGATCCAGTATCCGAAGGGCCGTACGGGAGGCGGAGCCATACACCACACTCCCATAATCTACTTTTGACTGTACCAGGGACACGTACAAACGGAGGAGTGTCCGCCTATCCGCGCCCCATGTAGTATGCGACAGATGTCCCAGCAAATCCAGGGTACGTCTTGCAGACTCGCGCAGCCGGCGAAGGTGGGGAACCCAGCTCAAAGGCTGTCGAAAACCATACCCAGGAAACGCACTGACTGAACGAGGGCCAGAGGCTGACCCCCGAGTGTAAGATTAAAGGTCGGGACAGCACCAGATCCCCGTCTCCTCGGCGGAAGGAAGGCCACACACGAAGTCTTCGGGGAAGACAGCGTAAGGCCCACCGACGACGCCCAGCATTCAACCCGATTGACCGCGAGTTGCACTTGCCTCTCCACGAGGGGGGGACTCTTCCCCGCGGCATAGACAGCCAGATCGTTGGCATAGATGGAACATCGCACCGAGGACGGAAGGGCTCCCGGTAGCGCAGACATGACCAGATTGAAGCAGAAGACGCTCAAGACACACCCCTGGGGTACCCCCTCCTCCTGAACATACAGGTCAGATAGGGCCGCCCCATTACGGACGCGGAAAGTGCGACGGCAGAGGAAGCTACGAAGAAATGTAGGCAAAAAGCCCACAAAACCAAGAGACTTCAAACGGTCCATGACAACTCCCCGACGGGTCGTGTCATAGGCCTTTTGGACATCAAAAAAGACGGCCAGAACAAGATTCCGGCGGGAAAAGACCTCCCGTACATCATGACCAAGGAGGAGAAGGGGGTTCAGAGTACCCCGAAATCGACGAAAGCCATACTGGGTCGGGGAGTATAACCCAAGCGACTCCAGTGTAAAGGAAAGTCGGACGGCCACCATCTTTTCAAGGAACTTGCATAAGCAGCTCGTCAAGGCAATAGGCTGATAGCCCGCCACCTCCGCCGGATCCTTCCCCGGCTTAGGTATCGGGACCACAATCGCCTCCCTCCAACGGGAAGGGAACGACCCCTCAACCTACACCCGGTTGAAAAGATCCAGCAAAAAGTGTAGGGCCATCGGGTGCAGATTCCAAAGAAAGTCATACGGAATGTCATCAGGGCCAGGGGCGGAAGAACGACGGGTTGCCGAGGCAGCCCGAAGTTCCCGCATCGTAAAGAGATGGTTATAGGGCTCGTTCCCAGGGGACTGGAACGTAACATTCGACAAAGGACGATCCGCAGCTGAAGGCGAACGGGAAACCGCAGCAAAAGCCCCAGCCAGCCGATCGGCCACAGCAGCAGAATCCGAAAGGAAGCGGTCCCCGTTCCGAAGGACAGGGCGACTAGCAGGGACCGGCTTCCCCTCGATACTACGTACCTTCCGCCACACAATAGCAGAAGGGGTAGACGAGGAAATGCCGGACACAAAAGCACGCCAAGAGGCCCGACGGGCCAACTTGAGAGTCCGGCGGGCGAAAGCCTTCGCCCGCCGCATCTCAATCAAGTGGTCCGCGCGCCGGGTGCGGTGGAAGCGGCACACCGCCCGGTGACATGCTGGAGTCCACCACGGGACGCTATGCGTCCGCGGGTTACCGGAAGATCGAGGAATACAGTCCTCCGCGACGCCCATCAATACCCGCTCGAAGAACTCCAAGCTCTCACCCACAGAGCCAAAGCTCAACACCGAACGGGCAATGACGGAACGAGTTCTGAAGGATAGCCAATCAGCCCGCACAAGGCACCACCTCGGTCGAGACGAGACACCCGGCTGCTGTCCGACCGGCTCAAGACAGACTGGGTAATGATCACTGCCATAAGAGTCCCCCAACACCTTCCACGAAAAATCGAGTAAGGCATCGAGGGACACCAAGGAGAGATCAATACAGGTAAATGAACCCGTGGGTTCGTGGAAGTAAGTAGGTTCACCCGAATTTAGGCACGCAAAGGAAAGTTCCTCCATTAAGGAGAGCAACATACCAGCAACATTAGTCGACCGGACATCTCCCCAAGCCATAAACCCTCCATCCCCCAATATAATGATCTGCGGAGACTTTAACTTCCCATTTATAAAATACAAAAAGGTGAATAGGAATATATATATTCACCAGGACAAGGGGGGCACAAGAGAAGATCAGGAACAAGCAAAAATGTTGATGGCTCTCACAAACGAGTTTATGCTGACACAGGAGAACAGAAAATACCAGAAAAAATAACTGCCTGGATCTGGTATTCACGAATAACACCAACTTGATTGCTGATATAAAATAACCCCAACCATTATCTCAGACCACAACTTGATCGAGATATCAACAAATATGACGGCAGCATTAAAAGACAATACACATTGTGGAAAGGAGTAAATTCGGGGCCTTTAACTTAAACTCGAAGACTATAAATTGGGAAGCAATCAGATCGCACATGGCCCAAATAGAATGGAGAACAATTTTCGAGAATAAAACAACTGAAGAAATGCTAACAACCTTGGAGGAAAAAACGCTAAGAATTTTAGAAAAATATGCTCCGAAATCACACCAAAAGGAAAGAGGAGCTGGCTAGAAAGGCAAAAGAGAAGACTATTCCGCAAAAGAAAGAGAGTGGAGGCGAAGTTAGGAAACTGCGGAGATAATGACAGGAAAACAATAAAAGAAAAACTGGAGGGTATCGATAGGGAAATACAAGCCCTGATTAAGGACCATACAGAGAGGGAAGAGGAAAAGGCGGTAGAAGCAATAAAGGAAAATCCAAAATACTTCTATAGCTATGCAAAAAGGAAAAAAAAACGCGCGCCGCTATTGGGCCCTGAAGGACGGGAAATAATGAACTAACCGACGATCCAAAAGAAATATCTGATACATTGAGAGCTCAATATGAATCAGTTTTCAGTACCCCAAAAAGTGACAAAGCGATACCTGACATAAATGCATTCTTTGAAAAGGAATTGCAAGGAGAGTATATAACAGACTTTGATTTTACACCAGAAGATGTAGCGAGAGCTATAGGACAAATGAAACTACATTCAGCTGCAGGTCCGGACAATTGGAACACATTATTGATTAAAAACTGTAAAAATGAAATAGCTACACCTTTATACTGGATATGGAGAAGATCCCTAGACACTGGGAAAATACCGAGCATCTTGAAAAGAGCAAACATTGTCCCTATATATAAAGGAGGGGACAGATCTCAAGCAAAGAACTATAGACCAGTGTCATTGACGTCCCACCTCACCAAAGTATTTGAAAGAATAGTTAGAGAGAAAATTTATGATTTCCTGGAGACACGGGAAAGATTCAACGAAAATCAGCATGGATTTCGATCAGGTAAATCATGCCTATCACAACTAATAGAGCACTACAACAATATCCTAGATGCATTGGAAGGCAATGACAACTACGATGTTATACACAGATTTTGCTAAAGCTTTCGATAAATGTGACCATGGTATAATAGCACATAAAATTAAAGACATGGGAATAACAGGCAAAGTGGGAAAATGGATCTACAACTTCCTTAGTGATCGTCTGCAGGTCGTCAAAATTCAAGGTATATCATCATCAGAATCGGAAGTACGCAGCTCAGTACCACAAGGGACAGTACTGGCCCCACTCCTGTTCATTATCATGCTAACAGACATAGACAGCGGAGTAAACAGCAATAGTATAGTAACATCCTTTGCAGACGATACAAAGATCAGCAGAAAAATCAGCGATGTACATGACGTGGAGGCCTTGCAGAGGACACGAACAAAATATACAAATGGTCAGAAGACAACAACATGTCATTCAACGCCGAGAAATTTCAGCTTGAGATATGGTAGAAAAGAAGAACTTAGACTGCATATTATGCTCCAGATAGACAGGAAATTCAGAGAAGCATGAAAGCGATTGATGTCGGGATAATAATGACAGATGATGCGAAATTCGAACACAAATCAGATAGCGATAAATAAAGCAAAAAGAGTCGCCGACAGGTTCTAAGAACGTTCAAGAGAAGGGACAGGACAGTAATGATTCCCCTGCTAAAAACACTGATTATACCAAAACTTGAATACTGCTCAGTTTTGACGTCCCCATATAAAAAGGAAGAAACTAATAAACTAGAAGAAACGCAAAGGCATTTCACAGCCAAGATTGATGACTGCAAAGAACTCAACTACTGGGAAAGACTACGTAAACTAAATCTGTACTCACTGGAAAGAAGAAGAGAGAGGTACATCATAATCTACATATGGAAAGTGATCGAAAAACTGGTACCAAACTTAAAACTAAACCCAATTACAGCCTAGTTCTCACTTTCACGGTTGTCGATGCCGGAAGCCCACGGTTTGAATCCGTATTATCCGTGCTAAATCCCTTGGGGGTCCGTGGGGATGACCGGGATAATCCGGCAATATCCCTCGCAAGTCCGGGGCCTCGTTTGAACCGTGGCGCGATTTTCAAAATGTTTGAAAATTTCATTTTTTCCGTCATCAACCTTGACAAACCCTGGAAATCTGTGGCATAACCGTAGAAGCCCTGACATATCCGTAGCATGTCCGTAGCATAACCGTCGTTATCCGGCATTATCCGGGACTAGAAATGGGGTCACGGAAAGTGCCGGAAGCCGCCGGAAAGTCCCGGAAAAGCCACGGACACGCCAGGGATACGCGATGGTTGTCCGAGGGATGACCTAATATAGAAGTCATTATGACCTTGTCACGGACAAGCCAAGGTTTGACAACTGATATGCCACGGTTATACGAGGGAATCGCTACGGGTATGCAACGGATATGCAACGGTTATGCTACGGTATCACGGTTGTTCCAGGGTTGCGCTACGGATGTGCGACGGTTATGCTTCGGTTGTGCTACGGTTTTTTGGTACCACGTGACCTTCGACGACTATAAATACCGGTCCGTCGCTCAACCGTCGTCATTTCGAATCGAGACAGCGAGTAGAGAAGTAGAGAAGAGCGATCAGAATGCCAGCCAAGAAGCAAACTTCCAGGAGGAAGGGGCCCCCAAACCCCCACCCCCAGAGGACAGCGACCAGGTGCACACCCCTGATGCTGAGAGGGACACTGAGAGGGACACTGAGAGGGACACTGAAGTACTGGTCGTCGAGGCGGAAGTACATAGGGACACAGAGGAGGGATCTGATGGGTCCACCACAGCTGCTGCTGCTGCTGCTGCTGCTGCTGTCCAGAAGAAGGCCAAAAGACCAAGGGAAGACCCCTACAGTTTTTCAGAAGAGCATGAGAAGCTGATAGGGATGAGCCTGAAACCACTCCACTGTCTTTACAACAAGGGTTTGAAGGAATACAGGGACACAGAAGAAGCAGCAGCTCTACACACAGATGGCTTCAGAGTTGGGATGTAGTGGTGAGTGTGGTTTCTGGAGATATATTGTTATTTTGTATATATTAATATAAGATTTTGTATATTAATATTTTACATTTTATTTTTTTAAATTTGTATAAAAGTATTTTTATTCTACAAATAAATTTATATGTAAAGTATATGCTGCAGTGTATGTATATGTAGTCATAGATATATATTGTAACAATGCTGGCTTATTTTATTATATAAATTTATTATTAAATTATATATTTTTTATATATATATTTTTTTTTGTGTGTTTTGTAGAGAAGCAACTCAGAACGTGGATAGATTCTCAGCGTACCAGATATGGGAAACTGCCATCTACGAAATCAGGACAAGGGGCTCCTCCGAAGATGACCGAGAGGGATACGTGGATATGCCAGTCCTGGTAGTTTCTGGATGATCATATTGTGAGGGTACCAAGCAGACAGAGTGCTGCTAAGGTGAATAAATAAATAAATAAATAAATATAAAATTTATATAGAAATAATTTTCATTATACAGGGTGTACATAAAGTCAGGATCTATTTTTGTGAAGCACTTGGAAATTATATGGAATTCAATCATAAAATGATAAAGTGGTAACATTTATTAAATAATTAAGAGTAGGATTCGACGTGACGCCCATCAGTATCCGTGCACAGCTCAAATCGTTCCGCAGCATTTCTAAACACATTCTGGAGCATTTGCGGGGTTATGTTATCTGCAGCAGTTCGTATACGTGTACGTAAGTTTTCAAGACTCGTAATCTTCGTCTGATAGACGTGCGATTTGATAAAGCCCCATGCAAAGAAATCTAAACGGGTTAAATCTGATGATCTCGCTGGCCAAGGTCTGTTGCTTCCGCGTCCGATCCAGCGATTTGGAAAACGTCCATTTAGATAATCCTGAACAATTTTGGCATAGTGACAAGGAGCACCATCATGTTGATAGACGACGGTACTAACAATCCTATCCTCAATCAGCTGAGGTTCAAGGAATTGCTGCAACATGTCCAGATAAATAAGCCCCGTAACTGTAGCTTCAGCAAAGAAAAAAGGACCATAAACCTTAGATTTTGTTAAACCCATCCAGACATTAACTTTAGGCGAGTCTCTTTCCCAATTTTGGACGAAATCATTCGGTCTTTCATCTGCCCAAATTCGACAGTTATGGCGATTTACTTTCCACACGTATGGAAAGTGGCTTCATCACTAAAGAGAATGTTGTCCATTAAATTATCACTCCAGATTTGTTCTACGAGCTCAGCACACACAGCATTTCGTCGAGGGAAATCTTCCTCATGTAAATCATGTAAAACCTGCAAATGATAGCTTTTCTTCTGCAAATTAACTTTCAGAATTTTGTGCACAGATGACGTCGGGAGGCCGAGTCTGTGTGATGCAGCACGAACGGACGTACGTGGCTCCTCAGTGATAATTTCGCGTACTGCATTCACGGTAAGATCTGACATACACGGTCATCCTGATCTTGCTTCATCATTTACAGATCCCGTTCGTTTAAATTTGTTCACCAATTTTCGTATTGTCTTGTCTATTGGCCCCGGCTTATGAAATCTCCTTCTAAACTTCTCTCTGATGTCATAGTAATTTGGTAAATCGAGGGAAAGAAATACAATTGCCACACGCTCTTCTGTATTCATTCTAAGGGCTTCTGAAAAGAAAAATAGAAAAAAATAATTATTTCACAAAAATAGATCCTGACTTTATGTACACCCTGTACATATACTAAAATTTATATGTATTTTATATAATTGAATGGATTGTATTGTACACATTGAATTTTCTACACTTCATTAAATGCTTATATATTTTATATTTTCAGTTTGCCAAGCCCCAACCTAGTTCTTCTGCTGGTTCCAGTACTGCTGGTCAGAGTACTTCAGCTGGTCTCAGTACTTCAGCTGGTCCATCCATTGACATCCCTGACTCCAGTGACGAGGATGACAGCAGCAGCACACAGGAGAAGAAGAGGAAGCCAAAGAGGCCCAGCCCTGAAGATTTCCTCAGCCGTCAGCAGAAAATGTTTGAGCAGGTAAATATTTATATTACTTAATACTGTGGTTACATGTATTCTCATTCCCTTCCCTTCTTGAATATAGTTTTGTATTGTATCTCATATAACTGCTCAGTCGGTATATCTGTAGTAGTTCGCTTGCTTGTATAAAATTCCCTTCATTTTCTAACTTTAGTGACAGTCAGAATGATAATGTGGAATTATATTTATTTGTATATATATTTGTTTTGCTGCAATGTATTTTTTTTGTTCCCCTTCTCTGCCATCTATAGAGTATGGATTGTAAAATTGAGTGTGGTTTCTGGAGATATATTGTTATACTTGTGGCCAAAGTATTTTTTTTTTGGTTCCTCTTCTCTGCCATTCTTCCCTTTTGTGGTATTTTATGGTAAATGGCAATTCCTCTTGTCATCGTTGGATGTGACCATAGTATTAACCTCCTTCTCCTTTGTGTGTTTCAGCTCTTGGCCCAGGTGAGCAAGACCAGGGAAGACAAGCGTGAGCTTACCACCCCCAAGACTCCACATCAGCAGGCTGTAGAACAGTTCGTTGGTTATCTGTCAACCCAGTGCCAGCTGATACGACAGGAGGACTGGTTGCAGTTCACATCAGACACAATCCAGCATGTGAACAACTATGTTTCCAGAGCCAGGTACCAGCAGCAGTACTCTGGTCAGATGGGTGGCCAGCAGCAGATGGGTGGCCAGCAGCAGCATCCATCTCCAACATATGCCATCCTCAGAACACCAAGCAGGCCGGATCCCTCTACAAGCTCCCCTGTTGGCTTGGGGTATGGAGAGTATGGACACTCCCAGATACCCTGTGGTGTCTCCTTCAGACAAAGGTGCCGGCAGCAGCCAAAAGGAGTCAGACATCAGCCTGTCAGAAGTAAATATTTCATTTTCAAACTATATTAGTGACAGCCAGAACGATAATGCCTAAACCCAAGCCAACAGGGACTTTAAATTTAGAATTACGTGATATGTAATATTTTGTAATAATTAATTATGTGATATGTAATATTTGGTAATATTTTGTATTGATATTAATTTGATTTGTAATAGCATTATTATTATGCTATATTGCACATGTAATTATGTATATACTTATAAAGCTAGTCAAGTGCAATTATATTTATAAAGTGTGCCATTTTAAGGTGCAAAGTTATTATGTACAAGTGCTATTGTATTGTGCAATTATTAGTTTAAAATGAAGGTGCCAACTTTTTTTTTTTTTTTTTCATTTTTTTTTGTCCTACAGAGGGAAGACTAACTGTGGATGTCATTGATGTACACTTAATTTTTTTTTGTTTTGTTAATAAATGTAAGTTGAAATGACTTTATTGTATTTTACTTGTTATAGGATTATTTTACCAGAAAAAAAGACAATTTTTTTTACTGCAATTAAACAAATGAAAAAAAAAATCAAAGAAATTGAAAAAAAATCAAACAAATAAAAATATTTTCCCCCTCCCCCAATAAAAAAAAAGACAACAACAGCATTGTATTGGCATTGTATTGGCATTGTATTGGATTGCATACTCTTTTGGGAGTCTGTGGTTGTCCCTGAAAAGGGCCTTTTTTGGTCTTGGTCTTTTTCTTGATTTTTTTTTTTTTTTCTTGTGGCTCATATCATCTTGTCTTGCCATGGCACACTTCCAGCTAGTGAGTTGTAGTATCCACAGAGGTAGTCTCGCTGTAGCTTGGCTGCCTTGACAGAGGTAATTCCAGGGAGGTTCTCCAGTCCCACAAGAGCTTCCAGGTGGGGTTCTTCTCTCCAGGAACCAGGGATTATTTCGTGGGTCAGTGGATCTTCTCTGTCACCTTCAAGATTAGCTTGGACTGGGTTCCTCACACTGATCAAGTTGTGTAACACACATGAAGCCATCACTATGGTTTCCACATTCCTTGGTAACTGGTGCATGGTGGTCAGCAAGCATCTAAATCTGAAATTTGAAATTTGAAAACAAAGGTTTAAACAGTTTGAATACTTGTTCAATGAAATACAAAGTCACAATATGCAATAACTATGAGTACAAATTGGCAATATGGATTTATGTGTTATGTGTACCTGTTAGCAAGGATGCCAAAAGCATTCTCCACAGCCCGTCTTGCCCTTGACAATCTGTAGTTGAAGATACGTTGTTCCTTGCTCATTCCTCTATGGGGATATGGCTTCATCACCCATGTTCTGAGGCCAAAGGCATCATCACCCACCAATGCATAGGGAATGTCCTTGTCATCTCCTGGTAGGGGCTCTGGGTTGGTAAGCCAGCATATCCCTCTTCTAAGGCCTCACCAAGGGAACAGTCTCTGAAGACTCCCGCCATCTGAAGCACTTCCATTTGCACCCACATTGATGTATAAAAATCTGTAGTTGGCATCCACCAATGCCATCAGCACTATGGAATGGAATTTCTTGTAGTTGAAGTACATGGAACCACCATTGGGGGGCATTTAATGGCCACATGCTTCCCATCTATAGCTCCACATGTATGGTGAAAGTTCCATCTGTTGGAGAAACCTTCAGCAACTTGCTTCCATTCATCAGGTGTACTAGGACAGGCCATGACTTCAAGGTACTCCCGGATGATGGCCTCACAGGTCTCTGGGATAAGGTTGCTGATGGTGTTGTGTGCCACACGGAAGTTGTATGAGAGGCTCTTGTATGAATCCCCACTAGCCATGTACCTGAGGGCTATGGCAAGACGAAGTCCAGGCTCTAGGGCTTTCCTCATGAAAGTGTCCTTCTTTTCAAGCTTTGGCCCCACACATTCCACCAGCTCTTGAAACAAGTCAGGGGTAAGCCTCAGGAAGTTCTTGTAGCCCCTTCTATCTTCTCTGTGGAGCTCTGCTAACAGTTGCTCATACTGTCCATAGAGGACCCTCCTCTGCAACCAGGGTTTCACCCAGACAGACTTCTTCCTCCTGGGGGGCTTTCTTCTTGACATGGTCATCATCATCTGTAGCTGGAGGGAAGCTGCAGCCAAAAGCAGGGCTTCTTCTTCCTCCAGAGACTTCACTAGGAGCTCTTTCCTCCTCGACAACATGATGCAGAATGAGCAAAGTAGGGCTGGAGGTCCAAATATATAGGTTTGGGTGGAAAAACCGTGGGTAACCATGGCACAACCTTGGGGGCACCGTAGCACAACCGTGATGCCGTAGCATGTCCGTGACGGACCAGGGTTATCCGTGACACAACCGTGGGTCTTCCGTTGCCCCACCGTGGGCACCGTAGCGTGACCGTCGGAGAACCCTGACGTGTCAGCGGCGATCCTTGGGGAGTCCCTGGCGTATCCCTTACACCACCTTGACATATCCCTGGCTCTTCCTTTGCACTGCCGTTGTGGCCGTAGGAACACCCTTATGGTACCGTAGGTAGCGCGTTCCGTGGGCTCTACACGCCGGAAGCCCACGGTTTTTAAACCGTGGGCTTCCGGCGTCCAAACCGTGAAAGTGAGAACTAGGCTTACTACCATTCAAACAAGACTGGAAAATAGGAAAGGCAGAATGTATAGTGTTCCCAAATTAAAGGCACGACAAGCGACCTCCTCAACCCTGAAGGAAAATAGCTTGGTTGTCAGGGGGACAAGACTTTCCAACCAGCTTCCTAAGGACCTCAGAAACGTAACGGGGGTCGAAGTTGAAGTCTTCAAGAAAAGACTGGATGCCTGGCTCAGGACAGTACCAGATGAGCCGGGCGTGCCTGGCTATGTACGGTGGAGAGCGCAAGAAAGCAACTCGCTCCTCCACCAGGCCAGACCTAGAGGCGGGGCCACCAGCTTGACCTCCGTGTGAAGAGAGACCAACGTACGAAACAACATAAGGTTCATAAGGTATATATATATATATACACGGCAAAAATAGTTTGAAGATTTATTTCATCTCATGATCGACTATAATCAAACAGTTTAGATGAGTTTGCAAATTGCATACGAGTATATTTAGACAAAAAGTATTAGGTATTACACTGGTTTCATGTCAATATCAGCATGTTTCACTGCCCTTTCAGTCACTGTGACCTTGGATCGTACCAGAACTATGGTCTTGGCAAAGTACAGTGTTAAATTTACCAAACAAGGGTAACCTATGTTCAGAACTCTGAACAATTCCATTGACAACATCAACTAGATCTAATTGATCACACCTTTCTTTATGTACATGCAATAACATCAAATGGTTGAGCCTTTTCTGAGTCGTGTTTGAACTTAGATAAGTTTTAATATGTAATAGTGGCTGGCATCACTATAATTAACTTTGCTTATGTGATCACGGAGGAGATAAGAGATTACTGGCCAGGTGTCAGTGATTGTGTGTATGTAACTACATCACGTAGGATTAACTGCTCAAGGGTACCCGTGAACACAAAGTTGGTACTGAAGGTTGCTAGATGTGTATGTAGTCTTGCAAGAAGGAAGTTTGAGCCTTAGAATGAGGTTACACTCTCTAATTCTGCTGTGAACGTCTATCCTTTTGCATATTTGAGAGGCAACTCTTTACACTGGACATACATTTTGTACTCTGCTTGGTCAACCCTCTCAGTTATGGGTATTATAATGAGGTCCAGAGCTTCATGATCTGTCTTTCTGTAAAGGTCTTCAGGAGCTTGGCGAC
>JAJOZX010006193.1:0-45000 GCA_023014485.1 Bathynomus jamesi
AAAAAATACATAATATAACGAACCATTAGACATAGCCAATCATCTATATACAGTACTTTGCTACCATAAGTAAAACAACGGTTAATCTCATATCGTCTTCCATAAACACTTATGAAGAATTTCTTGGCTACCTTTTATCCAACTCGTTCTTCTCTCCTCCATTTCTCACAGGAAGGTGAAAACGGCAATTTCCTTAAAAACAAAGCATGTTACGTCAATTCTGTTTAAAACGAAATATTCAAATACTGTAGGCCTACTGTTCAAATTCTCTCACTCTTTATCAATGTTTTTCAATTCATCTCTCAGTCAAGGAATTTTCCCTGACGTATTATAAAAGGCACAAATATGTCCAATATTAAAATCAGGAGATAAATCACTACCTTTTAATATCGACGTATATCCATTTTACTTAGCATAGGAAAAGTATTCGAAAAACTTGTTGACATGCAGCTCTCGAAATATTGCGAAGAAAATAGCCTAATATCTAAGTATTAGTTTGTTTTGGAGAAGGACCATAAACCAAGCGACGCAATTTCAGCCGTATTAGATGTGTTATATAAAAACTTAATAATAAAGAGTTTCTTTTCTCTTGCTGATGGACCTATCAAAAGCATCTGATACAATCTTACACGATATACTTATTACTAAATTATCTCGTTATGGTATAAGGGATCCTGCATTAAATTGGTTAAAATCATATCCGCGCAACGGAAGTCAGTATATCAAAGAAAATAACAGAAATAGAATCAATCTTTATTCAGAGAGAGGACATTACATAAGATATACATCACATTCATATAGGTTTACACAGTGTTAGTATTAACGTTTAATTTTGTATTTTTAGTGGCAAGTAGTTTAATTACAGAATTCTTATCTGAATATGCAGTTGGGAAGCATGAAAACGTTTTAGGCAAAAATCCTTGAGCTTCATTTTAATTTTTACAAAGAAAAATAAGAAATATAAATAGAATTAATGGAAAATAAAATAAAGTTGAATTTAGTTAATTCTGCCATTACGAATAAAAATTGAGATAATCTTTGAATTAATAGAAAAAAGAATTGAACAATACGGTATAATAATAAAAATATTCCCTCCGAAATAAAAATTACGTATGGAGTTCCACAAAAG
Organism: Bathynomus jamesi; assembly: GCA_023014485.1. Lineage (NCBI taxonomy): Eukaryota > Metazoa > Arthropoda > Malacostraca > Isopoda > Cirolanidae > Bathynomus > Bathynomus jamesi. The sequence goes on from JAJOZX010006193.1 coordinate 1,130, forward strand.
AGCATTTTGGGTCCCCTACTATTTTTTTTATCCATAAATGACTTTCACACCTCTCATAATGGAAAAAGCTTCCAATATGCTGATGACGTCCCCTTGGTATACTCAAACTGATAAATGGAGACATCGTGACAGTATGTGACCAACTGGAGCTGGAAGCCAACACATTATCCTCAAATAAACGTCAACTTTTTGCCAATTACAGGAAAGAAATCAATACCAGACTTCATTATTATTATTGACTTGCACACCATTTCACGTGTTAATGAGGAACAAATATTCGGAGATGTACTCGATAACAAACAATGTTTTCGACAATATGTTGAAAATATAGATCATAAACGCTTGAAATTCTCATTTATTTTAACAAAATTACATTTCCTACGTACAAATACGCTTAAAAACGATAGACTTTTTAGTAATCTATCTACACCTCACATACAACATTATCGCATGTGGAAGAGTATATAATTACATCATCAACCCTTTAATCATAAACCAAAGAAAATTATAAGAAAAATAAATAAACGTGACTAAAACGATATTCACACTTCAAAAATCTTTAAGTAATTGCTTCACACTTCAAAAATCTTTAAGTAATTGCGTATATTAAAATTTAAAGACATTTGAAGTACAGATGTGCTCTTTAACCCTTTCACTACGGGCATAGCTTTGAAGCGAATTATATGAATTCGAATTATAATACATATATGCCCCCCACCCATTTTCAACCCCAGAGGGTGGAAAGATAGGGCTATATAACCTTGGTTTATAAACTATACCCGGCCTTCAGAAAAGATTAAGAGTTGGTTTATTTACCACACCCGTATCTGAGCGCATATTGGACGTGTAGTTTATATGCCACATCCGGAGCGAAAGGGTTAATGTTCAGACTCGCAAAACAGTTTGACCCAATTATAATAATGGAAAAAATAATGAACAATCAAATACGCCACGAACATCGAGCAAACTATACTTTTCAGTGTAGGAGAAATTCTTATACTTATTTAGCGGTGAAATTACGCAACAATCTACCGAATCATTTAAAATCAATCAATGTTAGCTCATCTTTTATAAAGCACTTGACACTTAACAAATTACAAAGTCAATAAAGATCCTTGTCTTACACGCAAAAAATATAATAAAAGACTCTCCTTTCCCAAATGCCCCAAAAGGAAATGGTGATAATAGTAATTGTTGTTACGGTTATTATTATTATTATTGTTATTATTATTACGAACTGTCGCTGCTGTCGCTATAAAAATTCTCATTTACTTTCTAATTATTTCTCCCATTACTGTTCATTTAATATTTATACGCATTTCATTATTCTTTTCATTATATCTTTTGTACTTCGATATTCATCATCCCCTTCTATTATTTTTCTTTTGTAGACGGACTTTTGTAAATACAGCCTGTGCGATGTAAGTTTCTGAATATATATATATATATATATATATATATACAGATTAATTTCTGCATAATTATAAATGTTTTGTTAGTACCCTATCGTCATAAATGTGTTATATAGACTTGACACGCATGTTTACTCTAATTGCTATGAGTGAAATTTAATATCCATATGGAAATGACCTACTGTCATAGCATAGTATATAAAGACATCAATTGCCAGAATGCGTAGCAAACTTTTACAACGATAACCATTTTCCAGGTTTATGTATTGAAATGTAAATATTTAAAATGTAACACAGTATGTCCTAGTCAGTAAACTCCCTTCGGTCTTTTAGTCTTTTATAAAAATCGCATAATTATATCTAAGAAGTAGATTTCAGCCTGTAAAGCGTGTACGCCTGCTAAAGTCAGTTTACAATTGAGACTCTGGACCACAACCTGCCAAGCGCCAGTGGGGCCAGAATTGAGTTATTTATACCACTATATTTCCCCACCCTTCCTCTAGCCCGTGGGTGAGTCAGGGAACAGATTGTGGACCTGTACGTATGGTTGAAATCAATCAAATATCGTTAATGGTTCAAAAGTTATGGCATTTTGCAAGTTGACAAACTTTAACTGCACTTTTCTCCATTTTTTAATTTTGGCGCTTGGCAGCTTGTGGTCCGGAGCACCTCAATTGTATATAGTATTTCCAGAAAAGCGTGAAAGATAAATTTATGAAATCGTACAACCCATAATAGGCCTACCCTTTTTCCTATTTCCATTACGGCCGGCGCTCTTCCCCCGTTACCTTCTCCTCTACATACGAATTACATCAATGATAAATAACACTGTTCAACAAATTTTAACTTTTCTTTTTTTTTTCTCAAATGAAATCTGGTGAATGCTATCGAGTTTTGCAAGCTGATTACGTAAATGACCACGAAATTTTGCTATCACGTCAGGTTTTTGAGAAAATCACTTTTTTGTATTCGAATATATTGTACAGTAATAGAATAATCTATACACAAGGACAATATTAAAATGGTTTTTTATTTACTTAAAATGTTTTTCTTGATGATTTTCGCTTGTAATTTACATCTGAGTCTTCCCTTATTAGCGTCCAGCAGTAAACAGCTACCATGTTTGGACTCCACTTGCCCTGGTATCGTTTCGCCATCGCAGAAATGTCTTGATGAAACCGCTCTCCATGTTCATCGCTGATATCTCCCAGGTTTGGCAGGAAAAAATCCAAGGGCGAATGCAGAAAATTAATTTTTAAACTCGTATTACATCCCAACGATCTGTAAGCTTGGAGAAGTTCATCAACCAATTCTGCATAGTTAGGCGATTTTTTGTTGCCTAAGAAATTCTGGGTCACTGTTTTAAAAGCATTCCACGCTGTTTTTTCAGATTCATTCAGGACTTCATCAAAGGCGCCATCTTTCATTAACTCATTTATTTGGCTCCAGAACCGTCGCGACGGTCCAACAGCCTGTAGGCTACGCGACCGTTATGCCGGTTTTGGAGCCCCGTGCCAAGTCATGACCACAAGACCGTCAAACTCTAGACTCTACCAATTGATTAGGTTAATTGAATGCCCGGCTAGGTCATCTGTACGCCCTTGACGATTGGTTAGGTTAATTCGTGATATTTTCGTTAGTTTACTGTCAAAACTAACAAAATATCACGACTTAACCAGGCGTCAAGGTCGTACAGTTGACCGAACCGGGCATTCAGTTAACCAAATTGGGCATTCAATAATTTTTCCATAGGTTGCCCCTGTTGATTATTTTTGGGCATTCAATAATTTTTCCATAGGTTGCCCCTGTTGATTATTTAAGCGGGGTAGTTTTACCACGGGCTTCTGCTAGTAAGGTCTTATTTTTTGTTATTTTTTCCATTTTCAACTATTTTCGTGATACTATTTTTCATTTCTCTAAACTAAAATGTATTATTCTGAAATGTAATAAACATTAACTAAATAAAAAAAGCTTTTTTCGGGGGTTTGGGTCCGCCGGCTGTCAAACCGAGAAGATCCGTTTTGTTCTCAAGAGACCTCATCAAGCTTCCCATCATTTGTTTGAAAACTCCCAGTGCTCTGAAAGCACACGCGGCCAGCGACCTGGCGACCTGACCATTCGTTAATTTTTAACTTAGCTCTGATATATAATGAGAAATCTCTTCAGTGTAAACTATTTCATCTTGCTTACATTTTACATAAGTCTTACTTTTTGATCAATCAATCTCCCGAGTCGCGAATTACCTATTTCACTCAAGTGAACGCCATCTTGAATGAACAAATCCGCCGAGTTAAAATCTAACCAAAAGTTAACGAACTCTATTCCTTTAAGGACGCACATCGCTTCTAATTTAGTACTGAAGTAAATTGCTTTGCTTAACAATCTATTACATTCATAAGTTCTCGGAAGAACCCCAGAAATCAGTAAATTATCCGATTTATCTTTCAAAGCTTTAATCAAACTTCGATATTTAGCTAACAAATCTTCTGCCTTACTAATGAAATTGTACAAGTTGTTTCCTTCGACCTGAGAAATTAATAGTGAAATTTCATCTTCTAACTTTAAAGTCTTTACTTCCTAATAAATGCAAATGATTCGTTTTTCTGTATCCACCCGAGGAGGATGCCAGTGGGCGTCGAAATTGTTGTGGAAATAAACTCTGTCTATTAGAGTGGGTTTTTATTTTCATATCTTTACTTCCTATTCAATTTTATCTATTTTATCGGCTGGTACGCATATTCCCTTTCGTTTTACCTATTTCTTAAGTAAAATTCTTTATCCATATGCAGGGGCGCCGAGAGCTGCCACGGGCCCAGGGAAAGGATTGGTATATGGGCCCCCCTGTTTACTCAGTATTTTATTATGAATGTTTTTTCTGTACATAACAAGCAAACTGATTATATGTCCAAGTCACTACTCAAAACATACAGTATGAATGAACATCTCAGAAGAAAATGACCATTTTATTTTTCGAATTAATTATATTAATTCTATCACCATACAATTTACAAATGCAGTACCAGTCCATGCAGGCAAGATAATTGTTTACTGCAATATTTTCATAATTAGAAGTGTACTTTCTTTGCCTTCTCTTTAGTAAAGTGGTAAATAATTCTGATAAAATTTAAAGTACCGGCTAACTGGCTTTCAATTACAATGGTTCCCAGATCTGTCAATCGGTCTTGGGTATTGGTGGACCGCGGATAATATTTTAGCTGTTTCAGTTTGACTATGATAATCTCTATAAAATGTACGCTCATTAATTATATTTCCTCTCTGTTATTTAATCAATTGCTTTATTAATATTTTTAGATTTTATCCCCCCTCTTTCCGGGCCCCCTAGAGGCCGGGCCCAGGGGATTTTTCCACCCTATCCCCACCCTCTCGGTGTGCCTGTCCATATTCCTAACAACAGACGAGCCTTACAACACCGTTTGTTTTCGTAATCAATAGTTTCCAGTAGACTAAATGGATTTTAACAATCCGGCTCAAAACTTGACGACGCCTTTGGCTCAGTACCGTTTCTAACCAAAGTAAAATTAATAACAGTCGAGTTATTTCTATTCCCCTGAATGTCATTGACAATTTCATCAACTTTCAAGTAAATTTTTTGTACATTATCTTCAACTTGTTCAATATGGTCCTTTAATTTTCTCACTGAATTCGAAGAATTATTAACTTTAACTCCCTTTAAGTTATCCTCAATATTTGAGACTTTTTATTAATTATACTGAGACTTTTTTGCACGTCAACATTAATTTTTTAATTAAGTTACCTCCAAATTTTGAATTAAATTCTTTCGCAAAATTTTTAGAAATTTCATTCTTTAACTCGTGAAACTTTTCATCAATATTCAACGTTACCTCTTTTCGTCACATGTGCGAAATTTTTATTTGGTTATTTTATTATTTTTTTAATTTAATTTTATTTTTATTTTATTATTAATTTTTTAATTTTTATGTTTTCTTTCATGCAATAATCTTGTTACAATTTGACAGACGGAAAAGGGGTGTATGTAGTGGTTTTAGGATGAAGTTAGTACTGAAAAGGTGGTAATATTCTTAATGCACTGTGCCTGAAGGAGTTAAATTGCAAAATTTGCAAACACTGTTCCCGTCTTTATAATCATCGACGTAAATGTCTCTGGTGTACTGAAAGAAGCATATCGAGCATGTGTATCTTGAAAACGGCATTTTTATTATAAACCATGAAATAAATCCCACACTATTTCACAACTTTAGGATATTAAACAACACTAGATGGAAAGAGTTTTTTTTTTTAGAAATGCACAATCTTAATAAATAGTTCCGAAAATCTGTCAATAAGAGCTACAGCAGACGTCTTTACAGCAGGATGGTTTGCAGGGTGGTTGGAGGCAAAGTGACTTGATCTAGATGGTGCAAGTGGCTGCAAATAGGTTGGAATGTAGGAGGTTTGTCAGAGGTATGTAAGTTCGGGATGCTGTCTCTTTTGTTTCTGACAAAACATGGAAGAACCACAACACATAGCGTATGAAGCACCGGCCACAGGTATGGAAGTTAGCCATGTGGGGGGATGCTGGTCCACCAGGATGCCGGTGTGAATAAATGTGTGTATTTTAGTTTCTACCTTACCTTCTATATTTCATATCGGAGTATGTCCGCCTTATCACCCCAACTCATTTGGAAAATGAGATTTTTTGATGATGTATGTATGATGTTATATTTTTATTTCTCTCAGCTCTCGTTCCTGTATGCTATATAGTAATAACAGTGACCTAATAAATAGTAAATATGAAAAATATAGTTTGCTTTTATTGTTATTGATTCGATTCTATATACTTGCGCAAAGAAATTCAAGAACAGACCAGTCAACCGTATATAAGTGAACATGTGCTTCCCCAAACAGAGTTTACCATGGCAACAGAATAAGCTTAAATTTGTGAAAACTGATGTGTCTAAGTTTTATTAAAGGAACTGTAGCTAAAAAATTTTGTAACACACTGTAGCTAAAATAGAGAAAAGAGAGAAAGTCTTCGTCTTCCCCTTTATGGTGTTTTGTCTCGACTTAAATCAAGATACCGTTTCGCTTTCGGTAAAAACTTAAATTTTCTCTCATCAATACCTCACCAAATTACACTTAGTAATATTACACGTAAATTACGTCAGAGTTACTGAAAAAAAATTACGTAATTATTATGCGGAAGTTACTGATGGTAACACTGACCATGTTCAGTTACTGCCCATCAACATTTCAGCTTTAAAATCCCCCTTTATAAATATACTACAGGGTGTCCCGTAAGTCTGGACCCATAGGGAAAAATAATAAAATTACAAAATAGTCCAAAAATTTATTTATAATATATTTTTTTATTATTTTTATTATTATTTTTTTATTATGATCTTACTCCGCTGGAGTTTTATTTGTGGGGCCACTTGAAAGCCAAAGTGTACGAGGTCAAACTTCAGAACATTTTCCACCTTAAAGCACGCATTGTGGAGGCGTGTCAAGAAATTTCTGCGACTGTGATTCAGAAAGTGCTGTCGCAGTGGAGATTGCGTCTTCAACTATGTGTGCGACACAACGGCGGACACTTTGAACAGATTATGTAATAAATTTTTGGACTATTTTGTAATTTTATTATTTTTCCCTATGGGCCAGACTTACGGGACACCCTGTAGTGTGTGTGTGTGTGTGTGTGTGTACACCTTTGGTTTTGCTTCCGCCCAAATTTTTCATTCTGACAAAGGTCAAGCTTGTCACTCCACCTTAGACCTACAGTTTAACGTGGAATCCGAACAAAGCCCCACCAGCAGCCCAGCGTCTTAACCACTAGGCTACCCAGGGTACTCATTTATCTACCAACCACTTTCTTTATTGTGTGGAAGGATGAACAGCTGAGTTTTGCTGCGCGCCGCCTGCCGTCACTGGGTCTCAATCCCGGGATCGATGGATTCGTAGTCAGCGACGCTAACCACTACACCACCGAGGTGGTGTTAGTGTTAATTATTGCCAAACAAAGTGTTAATTAGTGTTGGTGATAATTATTGTCAAACAAAGTAGCAGTGCATATTTGATTTCTCCAAACTAATTATATAAATATTTTAATGCATCTGAATTCGAAAGTTTGTCTTAATGAATAATTTATTATGCTTTAAGCGGAAGAGATAAGTTTATTAAGTTAAAGAAAACGCTTTCAATGTAGCAACCTGTAGCAATTTTCACTGTAGCATTTAGGAATAATTCCTAGAAATATACCTGTATTTGCATAATAATTTTGCAAACTTTCTGTTTATCTTCAGCTGACATTTGTCAGAGAGAGCTGTAGCTATAATGTAGTATAATTGATTAATTGTACAATAATTGCTGTACTTTTCCCTGAACATATAAAATAATAGCAAGCATCTAACTAATATAGAAATCAATTAGTGAATTCGTCTGCAAATAAATTCGTTATATTTTGTTGAGTTTCAGCCACAATTAGAAACCATAATTGTGTTACCCGACCTCTTTCCCCAACCTCCACCCTTATAGAAAGAGATCTTTAATTAGCTTGATAACTATTTATATTAAGTTTAAAGTTTTATTAGGCATATTTATAAATGAGTAATTAAAATAAAGTAAACTAAGATGTTCATCGTTTAATATTCAAACTTAATTATAGGAAGGTTATGCTTAAGGAACATTAATTTTTCTGCCTTTTCTGCTGCTAGTCTGTTTCTCTTTTCATCATATATTAATCCAGCACTGCTAAATAATCTCTCGCTTGGTACGCTTGTTGGAGGACGTGCTAAATGTTTCCTTGCAAGTTTACTCAAGTATGGATAGATATTCTGCGTATTTTTCCACCAACTAATAGGATTGTCACATGCAGCCAAGCGTTTTTCTTGGTGATAGCTCTCGATCATTTTTACTACATCTTTTGACATCGCGTAGGTCTCGTCATCGCTGCTTGACTCAAGAAACTGAGAGAGAGATTCTGTGATAGATTTGCTTGTTGAAGGTGTTGGTTCTGTCACTGAAACTTTTATTCTTTTGGTGGGTGGCGAAGCGACAGATTCAAGAGATTGAAGCTCTTCAACTGCTTTGCCAAGTGATGATTTAACTCGTTCTAATGTACTAGGTGAAAATAACTTAGCTTTGTAACGTGGATCTAAGTAGGTTGCAAGGGAGTAACTTTATACAAGAACAGCCTCTCGTCTTGTCGCTTGCATCACTTTTGCGCACAATGAACTAGTTCTATTATTATAGTAGAATTTGATAATTTCCGCTTATTAATGACGTTTTATCTCAACGGTCCACATCCGCACGACATCCGCAGTCCAAAGTGCGGATGCGGATGCAGATGCGGATGCGAGAAAATGTGCGGATGTTCCGCGGATGCAGATGCGGATGCGGATGTGACCTACATCACTAATATATATATATATATATATATATATATATATATATATATGATGCAAACTCACAAGGAAAAAGAAAAATTATTCCAAGGCCTTTCGTGTATTCAGAAGTACACCACGTCGGGGAATGACAAAATGTACTTCTGAATACACGAAAGGCCTTAGAATCATTTTTCTTTTTCCTTGTGTGTTTGCATCATTCATTCATTTCACTTGTTTAATTGTGAAATTCAGCCCATATATATAGGCGGTAGAAGCAATAAAGGAAAATCCAAAATACTTCTACAGTTATGCGAAAAGGAAAACAAAAACGCCCGCTACTATCGGGCCCTTAATAAGGAAAGGAAATAATGAACTAACAGACGATCTAAAAGAAATATCTGAAACATTGACAGCCCAGTATGAATCGGTCGGTCTTCAGTACCCCAAAAAGTGACAAAGTGACTAGATGCCTGGCTCAGGACGGTACCAGATGAGCCGGGTGTACCTGGCTATGTGCGGTGGAGAGCGCAAGAGAGCAACTCGCTCCTTCACCAAGCCAGGATTAGAGGCGGGGCCACCAGCTTGACCTTCGTGTGAAGAAAGACCGACGCACGGAACCCTAACGAAGTTAACGAGGTTATGCAAGGTGAGTCAAAAGTCTGGAAACATAGGAACTATGCTTTTCAATGCAAATATACATATATATTTGCTTTGAAAAGCATAGTTCCTGTGTTTCCAAACTTTTGACTCACCCTGTATATACTGTGTGTGTGTGTGTGTGTGTGTGTGTGTGTGTGTGTGTGTGTGTATCAGTTAAGAGTTAATCGGGTTAAGACACAGAACAACGACTTTTAATTCCACTCGCTAAACCTGACAGTAATGGCTTTATACGATAGGGAAACATGAGGAAAATCTCAAGTAGTCTTGATGGAAGCAAAATACATTAAAGTCGATCGTGAGACTTCTCGCAGCTTCGTGAAAGTTTTAACAAACACTCGTAAATAAGGTTTTTAAGCTAAATAATTGAAAATTCTTTTGAATTTAAAGAATGGAAGATTGGTTTCATTTGAGGAAAGTTCACAGTGAAAAATGGATTTATTAGAAGCAAAAAGTTTTCAGATTATTCTCGCATCTGAGGGAGACCTAAGATTCACAGTGAAAAATGGATTTATTAGAAGCAAAAAGTTTTCAGATTATTCTCGCATCTGAGGGAGACCTAAGAATAGAATTCAGTGGTTCCCACCCTTTTTTAGGTCAACGCCCCCTTATGTCCATCAATATTTGCTGGTGCCCCCTCATAAAGATGATAATAATATAATAGGATAAGTGATAAGTGATTTATCAACAGAAGGTAACAATTTTACAATTTCCTAGCCCTTCCGTCCCTAAGATTCTCAAACGCCCAATGGGGGACGGTGGCGCCCACGTTAGAAACCACTGGAATAGATCGAAAGTTTTTGCTCTAAGTCCATTTTTTTATTGTGATTTTATACCTTAATTCAACTTTTCGTAGTTGCTAATATTCTTTTACAGTATATCAGTTACGTAACCTATTTAATCACAATACTTTATATGCTTCAGACGTCCGTATTGGAATAATAATCCTAACTATATATATATATAAGAACTTCGGATGTGCATATTATCCTATTCGCTAAAGATTGTTTCATTACAGTCGCATCAAAACGTAATTTTGATTAAAATGTTTTACATAATCGTACAAAGTAGGCCACAAAAAATATTTAGTAAAGAAAAATTGGATCATGTATCAGAGAAGATCAGCGTCCGCAACTCAGGAGGCAACATCGTTTCCTTGTGAGCGAAGTGAAGTCACTGAAGTCGGGGGTTCGAATCGCGATGATGCTAGTAATAGTAATCTGGTAATTAGCGCAATCAGCCACATTCGTTTGGCTTTACCGTTGTGCCAATTTCTGGCCTCCCTCGTTGAATATTATTATTATTATTATTATTATTATTATTATTTGTCAGAAAATAGATACTATCTTCACCTTTTTTACCAAAGCAAATTCTCCATGTCCAAAGTCTCCATCTATTTCAAATAGTGTACGGACAACGAACAGACTGAGGAAGACCCTCTTTCTATTCCGAAACACTGTCTATACGAAATCTTTCACCGAACGATAACGCATTCAAAACATTGGATACCCTAGTGTGGATCCTCGGGGTCTTTGGTAACCTGTAACTTCCGTAATACTTTTATATTATGGAAAACTCCAAAACACTAAATCGAAAGTAATATTTTGGACACTGAAGTTACTTCATATAGAAATCTAACCCATTCATCCTGTAAAGATGCATTTGAGAACAAAAAGATTATATGTCAAAGCTAATAAGTTTTCCGGAGAAATTCACGATTTTAACGACCGAACCAAACATCGCTTGAATGCTTTAATTAGACGGGAACATGAAAGAGCAAAGGTAAAAATGGAAGAGGAAATTTTGCGAATCCATTTGAAGGATTCTATCTATTCATTAATTTTGACTGTCAATCGTTTAGATCTGCGAAATAATAATGAGGACTTTACTCGGGTTTATGATTACATAATTGGTAGCGATAGCCAGCTTATTCTTAAGCCTAGTTGGGTTAAGCCTATCAGCATACGTGGGTGAGTTGTATTATTTTGAGGTTACGGTAGGGTTGCCAGACGTCCCGTATTTTATGGGACAGTCCCGCATTTGATTAAAAATCCCGCGTCAAAATCTCGCATTCAAAATGTCCCGCAAAAAATATTTTTTAAGCAAATTTTTTAGGGATGAATTGATTTAGAATTTCAATATTATGTATAATAATTTCAATTTATTCACGATCTTTAATTGTTAAATATTATTGTAATAAATTTTGTCTAATTTTGTTTGTTGTAACCATTGAAGAAATCTAGTTTCAATTTGAAAAAAAATTTGGTCTTAAAAAAAATTCAGGAAAAATTTTGTCCCGCATGGGCATTTGAAAAATCTGGCAACCCTAACTGTTACGCCCCCACCTACGGCAAGCCCATCTCATACTAGAGTAGGCCTTGAGTTTACAGAATGTTAACCACAGCGCTCTTTCAATTTTGGCCATACCTTTCTGTAAACATCGATTTCGTTTATATTACTAAGATAACCAGAATTTACCACACCCACTAGAAACAATACAACTACACTTTATGTTAGCTTCTTGATGACGGCATCGCTCGTTCCAACACATTCATTTATTTAGAAAATATCAATACTCCACTTATGCGTTTTACTCGAACTACAGCTAAGTCACAGTCGGGTATGAAACACGTCGTTAGAAAAATATTATTATATACGTAAGTCACAAGTATTAAACGGTAAAGAAATTACAGTATATATTAGTTGGCTTAGATCGAACTTTATCATTAACCCTCTCGGAAATTCCCGTGAATTGCCCCGGAAAATGTTTGATTATTTAGTTCTACTATCCTCCATCTGCTCGGCTATTACCAGCTCTCCTCTCATCTTTTTGTGCGCTCTCTTTCTCCCTCCAGCCTCAAGAATTCGGGTTTTCGTCTCACACTGGAAAAATATTTTGTTTCGTCTTTTTCCCATTTGATCCTGGAACTTACAAAGAACTTTAAACATACAATTTTATGCGTTTTCCAAATTCCTAACTGTTTTATATCATTTAAGTAACTTATGTGACCTATTTGACAACATTAAATAATTTTGCTATTTATTTCAATTACTATTTAAACAAACTATTTACAAATACAGGACTGGATGAACTTGGGGTATGGCATCACGTGATCAGTTTTCCCACACCCTATTGGTTGAACAAAAAAAGTCACATGTTCCAGTAAGAACTTACTGAGACCTATTTGGATGTTTTCGATATTAGAGCTGTCTGAGTGTTTTGCCTCCTACACACATGTTACCCTAAATTAGGTAAGGCCAAAATTTAATAAGTCCTGAGATCTAAAATTTATGAAGATGGGAACTTTGTTGGGAGCCAAGGAGTATGGAAATGCCGTTGTAAGGGAAATATGAATAAGCCCTTAAAATTTGCGACCTCACATTAGCCTGAGTCAAATTCTATCCTAAAGAAACCATATGTGTTATAGAGTAAAATATTGTATTAAGTGAAGTGTTTAACTCACCCTAAGGATGGAATTAAACCCCAAACTAATGGATGAAAGCAAATAAATTCTACCTTCATATCTCAAGTGTCCAAGTTATACCAGGTCTTGTGGAAAATTTAGCCAAAGAACCTTTATCATATGATCCCACACCTGCCTAAGTCTAGGTAAAAATACAAAGAATTAGCTTATAAACGCTTATGAAATCTCCCTCAACCGTCAAATACATCTCACACGGTAACTATTCGCACAGATGTATTTCTGTGTGTGTGTGTGTGTGTGTGTGCAACATTCCCGTACAGACATGATGTATATAGACTGTTCAGTGTATGGATGAGCCCACGAATAACTGCTTCATTCGGATTTCCTATCTGATCATAGCTGTATCGGCCCCGCCCACAATTAAATCAGCTAATTGGAGGGGAGGCCTTATTTACTTGGAACTATAGACAGACGGACGGACACGACTGCCTTTTTATAGTATAGATTTCGTAATATGGTCGAAACTTGCAGTTTCATGTCACAAAACTTAGTTCTTTTAAAATTCAAAAAGGATTTCAGACTCTTTGAATTATGAACATTAATTTTAATTTCAAATGTTGTCTGCCCATGAGATACTTATAAAGTGTTAAAATATTTTTAATTTTTAAAAGTGAAATCTCTTATGAAATATTTTTTCTCGATACATCATAAATTGAGAGTTGAGAACACACAAAACACTAATAAAAGAGGAGGGTTGGCGTTAGGAAGGGCATCCGGCAGTAAAATTATTGCCAAAACCAGATGACATGCGGACAATATCAAGAACGACTAGAGCTAGGGCGTACCCATAAGCGACGCGCAGGTACATCGTCCTAACCTGGCGAGAAGTGAGCAAGGGCTACCGCATGGTGAGCGCATGCGACTAAAGAAGCAAGCTTGGGGGAGGAGCGAAGCGGTGAGGTTTGCGACGCTTAATGTTGGGACCATGACGGGAAGAGGTAGAAAGTTGGCTGATTTAACGGAGAGGAGAAGAGTAGACGTGATGTGTGTGTGTACAGGAGACGAGATGGAGAGGTGATAAAGCAAGGGAGATAGGACGAGGATACAAAATCTTTTATAGTGGGGCACAGGAGGGAGAAATGGCGTGGGAATCGCACTGGCTGCAAAGTGGAAGGATGAAGTGATCGATGTACGGCGAATATCAGATCGAATCATGCATATGAAGATAGATGTTGGAGGGCAAGTGGTTGCTGTGGTGAGGGTATATGCCCGGCAGGCAGGGTGTAAGGAAGAGGAGATAAATGAATTTTGGGAAGAGATGGACGATGTACTGCAGAGTATGTCAAACTTCAGACGCTGGTTCTTGGTGGGGACCTGAATGGACATGTTGGAAATGAAACGAAGGTATTGAAAGAATACACGGAGGTTGGGGTGTGGGCACCAGAAACCCGAAGGGAGATAGAATTGTTGAGTTTGCAGTGGTTTATGATATGGCAATAGCAAACACATATTTCAAAAAGTGGGATGAACATCTTATTACGTATAAAAGTGGTGAGAGAGTGTCCCAGATTGATTATATTATGTATAGTAGGTCAAAGTTAAAAGTGCAGGACTGCAAGGTGATACCGGGAGATTCAGTGCTCTACAACACAGGACTTTGGTAGCGGATGTATGCATTAAAGGAGCGAAGAAAGAGAAGGCAGAAGGGATACCAAAGATCAGGTGGTGGAGATTGAAGGGTGAGGATGCCAGGGAAACTTTTCAAGCCAGAATAAATCGGGAGGAAGGCATGGAGGAGGTGCACGAGCCAAATGAATGGTGGCGAGGCAAGGCGGAGGTGATATGGAATAATTGGATGCGAACTATTTGGTATGTCATCGGAAAAAAGTAAGGAGGGTAAGGAAACGTGGTAGTGGAATGGAGAAGTGCAGGACGCCATACAGGAAAAGAGGGAAAAGAAGAAACGATGGGATGAAACGGGAGAGGAGGAGGATCGAGAGCGGTATAGAGAAGCAAAGCAGAAAGCAAAACGGATGGTGGTGCAATCGAAATATCGTGCGGTGATGTATGAAGAACTGAATACTAAAGGAGAGAAAAATATCTTTAGAATTGCAAGACAAAGGGATAAAGCGGGAAAGGACATTACTCGGGTCAAGATGATAAAGGATGGCGATGGAATAGTGTTAACGGGGAAAGATCAGGTAAAGGAACGGCGGAGGAGTTATTTTGAAAGGCTCCTGAATACGGAAAATCCTAGGGATAGAAGAGAGGTAGGAGAGCCGAATTATGGGATTACTGTAAGCATCCAGAGGGAGGAGGTTGTGGCAGCGTTGGGGAAAATGAAAAGCGGGAAAGCTTGTGGGCTGGATGAGATTCCGGCGGAAGTGTGGAAAGCACTAGGGAGGGAAGGAGAGAATCTTTTATGGATACTGTTATCGAAAATATATAGGGAGGAGAGGATGCCTGAGGAGTGGAGAGAGAGTATACTAGTACCGATATATAAGGAAAAGGGGGACGTGCAGGAGTGCAACAACTATAAAGGAATCAAGCTCCTCTCTCATACCATGAAGATCTGGGAGAGAGTCATTGAGAGGAGAATTAGGGAAGAGCGACAGATTATGGATAGATACAGAGAAGGGCAGAGGGAGCTTCACTTGGTATTTATATATCTGGAGAAGGTCTACGATAGGATACCTCGGCAGGAGGTATGGAGGTGTATGAGGGTAAGGCGGGTGCCCGAGAAGTATATAAGGTTAGTGCAAATATGTTTGCAGGAGCAACAACGAGAGTGCGAACTAGTGTTGGAATGACGAAGGAGTTCCAAGTGAGTGTCAGCTTGCATCAGTGGTCCGCGCTGAGCCCGTTTTTCTTTGATGTAGTTATGGATGTCAACACAGAGGGAGTGAGAGAGGAGGCGCTGTGGAGCATGTTATTTGTGGATGGCATTGTTCTGTGTGCAGAAACCAGAGAGGCTTTAGAGGTAAAGTTGGAAAATAGGAGAAGAGTGCTTGAGGAGCGAGGGTTGCGTATCAGTAAAACGAAAACAGAATATATGATATGTGGTGCTGGTGAAGATCAAGAGGCGAGTGTTGCTATTCAAGAGCAGGTACTGAATAAGGTGCGGAAATTCAAGTATCTGGGCTCAGTGATGGAAGAAAGTGGGGAGATAATGGAAGAGATCAACCACAGGATAAAAGGAGGGTGGAATAACTGGAGGAGGCTCAAGAGAGAAGACTAGCATGATACGGACATGTAATGAGAAGAGACGAGAACTACGTTGGGAGGAGGGTGTTATCTATGGAAGGGCCCGGGAGGAGGAAGAGAGGAATACCGAGGATGAGGTGGAGAGATCGCATCAGGATGGATATGAGCGAGAAGAACCTGACGGAGGAGATGGCGCAGGATAGGGCGGAGTGGAGGAGAAGTATCCGCAACAGCGATCCCATATAAATGGGACTAATAATGCTGCAGAAGAAGAAAAATTGGAGGGGAGGCCTTTGGTTTGAGGATTTCTGTAACCTCGTCAGCACCGTCCAAGTGCAACCGTAGTGCGCACACGCCACCTCCCGTTCGCGCTTAGTGTTTGTTGTTTGCCATGTAGGGAAACCAAGCATTTTATTTACTACTGTCAGTTATTCTACTGCATGTTCAATTTTTTTTTAAATTTTTGCTCCTTTTCCTTTTTTCTCTTTTTCCCCTTATGAAAGGTTACGTTGTTTTGCTGACTCTATATGTGTATGAATGTGCCAACATGCTGCCGGTGGCCCCTATACCTTATATCCTTTGAAAAATTTTACCTTTATTATAGGGTGTTCGCTAAAGTCCATAGCAACGGTGGACCCCCCCCCCCCAAAGTTCATAGTATGACGTCACACATATATACATATATATTATTTTTTTATTTTTACTTAGCTTTTTTTCTTATCACCAGATCTTTATCCTACCTCCCACTCCCTCACCACCATTCCTCATTACCCTCATCCCTTCAGCCTTTTGCCATTCCCCTTATCTCTTTTCGACACCTATGCAAATAAACGGTGACTGCCAAAGTTCATAGCATGACGCATACGCACGCACACACACACACACACACACACACACACATATATATATATATATATAATATATATATATATATAATTTATATTCCATTTTTATATTCTATTTTTATTTTCTTCCTTATGATTATCCTCCTTATCGTACACCATCCCCTTTATCAAGCCCATTCTTTACACACCTGCGCTTAAAATTTTGCTATTTTTCCCCTTTTCCCCTTTTACTCTTGTTTCCTCTCTTTTCCACTCTTTTTCCCTCTTCCTTCCCACTTTACTCTCTTTCCTATCGCAACCACTCACCCTCACCCTCTCACCCCTTGCCAAAACTTTCCATCTACCTTTTTGCGTCCATACTACTAAAATGAAGCAGCCAACAACAGTATAGTAACATCCTTTGCTGGCGATACAAAGATCAGTAGAAAAGTGGGCAATGCAGAAGAGGTGGAAGCCTTACAATGACACAAAACAGAACATACAAATGGTCAGAAGAAAGTAACATGAATTTTAACACCGAGAAATTTCAGCTCTTGAGATATGGAAGAAATGAGAAACTTAAACATACAGCAGACTAAGCCTCAGATAGAGAGGAAATTCAAAGAAACACGAAAACAAAAGATTTAGAGGTACTAATGACCGATGATGCAAAATTTGAAATACAGAACCAGATAGCGATAAGCAAAGCAAAAAGAGTTACGGAACAGCTACTGAGAACCTTCAAAAGAAGGGATGAGAATCTAATGATTGTCCTGCTGAAAACACTGATCGTGCCAAAAATTGAATACTGCTCAGTCTTAACGCCCCACATAAAAAAAGAAATTAAGAAACTAGAAGAAATCAAAAAAAATTCACAGCCAAGATTAATGGCTGCAAAGAACACAAGTACTGGAAAAAACTCCTTAAATTAAATCTATATTCGCTGGAAAGAAGAAGAGAGATACATCATAAGTTACATATGGAAATGATCAAAAACCTGGTACCTAACCTCAAATTGAACCCAGTAACCATCCAAACAACAGTGGAAAATAGGAAAGATAGAATGTGTAGTGTTCCCAAACTAAACGCCAGATGAGGGATATCCTCAACATTAAAGGAAAATAACTTGGTTGTCAGGGAGCCAGGACTTTTTAACCAGCTTCCGAAAAACATCAGGAACATCGCAGGTATTAAAGTTGAAAATTTCAAAGGATGACTAAATGCCTGGCTCAGAACGATACCATATGAGCCAGGTGTACCTGGCTATGTGCGATGGAGATCGTAAGAGAACAACTCGCTTCTCCATCAGGACAGGCCTGGAGGTGGGGATAGCAGCTTGACCTTTGTGTAAAGAGAGACCGACGCATGGAACTTATACTAGGTGTGTGTGTGTGTGTGTGTGTATATATATATATACAGTGTGGGTGGTGTGTGTGTGTAAGGTTTTCGGTCAGCAACTCGGCTTCATTTGAAATATATCATAAATCAACTTGCCTTCCAGGTAAACATTAATTTAGCATGTGATTTCTAGAGACTTTCATCTCGAAGTGGAATATCTGCTTGCAATGGATTCTGAACAATTACAATCAGAAAGAGAGAATTAAAGAGTCTTTTGTTTGCACCGAAGTGAATGGCACACACACGGCTTCGTTGCCATGGAAACTCAACAGTTGTGCATGAATCATACAGCACGAAGGTCAAGCTTGTTACTCCACCTTGTGGGACTTCCAGTTTAATATGGGTTCCGAAACATGATCCTGCCGAAGAAGATCCAAAGGAAGCCTCTTAGTCATTGAAGTCTAAAACCACAATCAAAGCCTGGGATCGAACTCGTGTCCTTCAGATTTGCAGTCCGGTTCTCTCTCTCTCTCTCTCTCTTCTCTCTCTCTCTCTCTCTCTCTCTCTCTGTATATATATTTCAATGGACAAGACACTTGTAGTTACAACTTAAATGGAAGTAAGGTGAAATTTTCACCTTTATTTTCACACAGAGGATCATTCCGCCCATACGCTCATTTTAGGGTACGAGCAACTCGCAGTAGCATTGCCAAATAAACAGGGAGTCAATATATCAACGAGACCTCCGTACGTAGTTCATTACTAAAAGCAAAATTGGTTCATGTTATTTCAATTCAAAGAACACCCAAATCCAAATTCATTTTGGCGCAATTTTTGTTAGTTTGTATTGTAGACATCTCCAGTTATTATCAGTCTAGGTGCATATTTCTTCAGGAACAAGATGCACCGCAAGTTTGCCTTTCCTCCCGAAGGCAGTACAAATTTACCCGTATCAATCACATCCACATTCGTACTGCCTCAGGCTTGCTCTACACAAACTAAACCAAAACTACAAATTTCCTCAACTGTAAACCCTCTGTATGCAGGCCTTTATTTCTATCTATCCTTATTCTGTTTATTTTATGTTGATCAGAATTCTCTCCTCTTTTTTCATTAAATCTCCCCTCAAAATCCAAGTTTTACAATCTATGTTGTTGTTAATTTGAACTCAATCAATCCAATATAAGGTAGCAAAATTAAGGTTTTGTGGTTCGGAACCCACGTAAAATTGTAGGTCCTCTCCGCCACTACGGAGGACATGCACAATACACAATTACGAACACAGTTAGGTAGACCAACCATAAGTGGATCCTAGGGTCTTTGTTGGTCTGGTGAAGCATTATAACATCATTATATATATATATATATATATATATATATATATATATATATATATATATATATATATATATATATATATATATATATATATACTAGCAGAGAACCCGCCCTTCGTGCGGGTAGCATAAATATCCCGCGTTTTAACGAAAATATCACGACTTAATCTAACCAATCGTCAAGGGCGTACAGTTGACCTAACCGGGCATTCAATGAACCTAACCGGGTATTCAATAATTTTTTAAAATTAATTATTTAATTTATTAACACCCAGTGCACAACCTCGGGACCTAATCAATATGTGTGAAGTTTCATGTTTGCAACTGCTTCCATTTTGGACCTATGGCTGGAACACACACACACACGTCCTTTTATTATTATTATAGATTATTACGGGCGACAATGTAAAGCTCAAGATTTTCATGACTGCGTTTTTTCTATAGTTTTATTGACCAAATAATTGAACCGACAGTAATTGGGGGGTTCAATTATCTGGTCAATAAAACTATAGCCATGAAAATCTTAAGATTAGAAATCTTGACACAATATGAAGCTCAAGATTTTCATGGCTGCATTCTTTTCTTCGGGCTCAGTAATTTCAATTATTTAATTTATTAACACCTAGGTGCACAACCTCGGAAGCTAATCAATATGTGTGCGAAGTTTCATGTTGGTAACTGCTTCCATTTTGGAGTTCTGAAACAGACAGACAAACAGACAGACAGACAGACACACACACACACACACACACACGTCCTTTTATTATTATTATATATATTATATATATATATATATATATATATATATATATATTATATATATATATATATATATATAATATATAGTAACATCCAATTTTTTAAGGATTTTTTATTTACTTATTATGTACAAGAAGTCATCATTTTATCGTTGCATCACTTCTCCGTAGCCTGCCAAAAGCTACTGTACCGAAGATTTATCATATAGTAATTTATATTGCGTTTTTCGCATAGGAATTACCGAGATAAATGATCACTGGTTCAGAGGGCACCTCCAGCTGGCCAGCACCTCCAATTTAAGAATTCCGCATACATAATGGGGAATAATTATACATAATATGGATAACATTTTTCTTTCTTGCGAAATTTTGATGTACAATATTTAAAGCTAAAGTTCCACTAACTAAGTAGCTTCCCTGAAGATGAGTACGACTATTCAGAGGTTTTGATTCTCAAGCTTCCCATCATTTAACAACTGCCAGTGCTTTGAAACCAGACCCTGCCAGCGCCTCCTATTGCATTTATTGCGAAAGGGAACATCGCCACTTCTATATAAAACTATAAAACTTTCTGTAGCTAGCTAAGTTGTATATTCCGCGATTTACCTAAAAAGTACTAGCAATCCTACACTGTGTACACAAGTAGCATAAAATTGAAGACATCTATTCGAAAGGTTTTGGCTCCCGAGAGATCCCATTAAGCTTCCCTTCTCTACTAATTTGGTATAATCTGAGCATTCCCAGTACTCTGAAACCAGACCCGACCAACTCCTCCTACTAAATTTATTGACCAAGGGAAAGTTAGTACTTCTACTCTATCTTAACTAGCTCTCCCTCAAGCGGCACCTTTTAATAATGACAAAAAAAAAGAAAGGAAGTAGCAAAAGAAAGAAGTAGCAAAAGAAAGGAAGTAGCAAAAGAAAGGAAGTAGCAAAGGAAGGAAGTAGCAAAAGAAAGAAAGAAGGGGAGAGAAGAGTGGGTTCCCAAAATCAATTTAATGTAGCTATTCGGAGGTTTTGACTCCCGAGAATTCCCATCTATTAGAAACACGTAAATAAAAATAAAAAAGTAAACAAAGTCTATCATTTGAGAACTCCAAGTGCTCTGATACCAGACTTGACCAGCGACTCCTACAGCATTTACGATCTAAAGGGAACATTACCATCCCCCCCCCTTCAACCAACTCTCCTTATAACCCTCTTTTGTAGGCTTATTCGAAGGTTTTGACTCCCGAGCGTTCTCACAATGACAACTCCCAGTGCTCTGTAACCAGACCAGACCAGCGCCTCTTACGACATTTACATCTTAAGTGAAATCACTGTTTCTATCTCAATGAATAAACACTATGTACTAAAATAGTAGAATATCTGTGAATAAAAAAAACCTAATACGTTAAATTATTTTACTTGTAGTTAAGCTGTCCTTAAAAAGAAATGTCATTACACCAAACTGGTAACTATCTGTTTTTTTATAGACATTGCACGCAAATATATTTTCATTTGTAATTTGTAACGTCGAGCCTAGAAAATGTTCTTTATCTCTGCTGTCATTTCTTCCTTTCAACTTTAATTTTGGTGGGTAAATTTTTCTTGCAAATTCTTCAGAATTAGATATGTTTGTAGTATACATAACTTATATCGTTCATATATCGCCATTGTCATTAAATATTTGGTTATCGCTATGACTCTTCAATCGCTTTTCCATAAGAAGAAATTCTTTGTATGACATATAAATCTGCTATACGGGCTGCTGTTTGACTCCATTGCAATTCCTGTCTCTTGTTTGAAATTAATATTATTTAATGTAATATACTGTAAGTGTTGTCCAAAATATATTCGAGGGCTCCTAAAATGTAGCTATACTATTCGTATGATATAAATATTTGCGTTTATATATGTTCCTCCAATATGCTTTTTCCATGTCCTATTGATTACTATGAACCTATACTACAAATTTTTACTAACGTTTTTAATTAGACCTATTAATATATTAAATACTTCTTCAAGTGGTAGATTTGTGTATGAAGTCGAGATATCAAATGCGTAAGTACAGTCTGTTTTTTGTTTTAATGCTATCTTTGATAGATACTGGACAAAATTGTTGATAGACCAATAGCAATTTACCCCAGTTCTATTTTCTCTTTCATGACAGTACTTAATGAAACCTTGTGTTAATTAGTTTCTAATCCTAATCCTTGTGAGAGGGGGTTTTATAGTGGACTCTTTTGATTAGAACTTGCTATGACTCGAAATTAATAGGATCTTTATGGAGCTTAGGGAATGCATATATGGTTGGTATACATTTATTTTCTCCTGTTAATTGCGTATAAATTCTTGTTTTTAGCTCATTATTGCGTGTATTAATTGTATTATTGCGGTTCTCTTTGCATCTTTTATATATTTCATTGCCTTTGTATTGGTATTTTTATCGTAAACTAATTCATTTCTGATTATTTCAACATATAGTGTTTTTTAAATATAGTGTATTTTTCTACCAATATATACTGTATATATATATATATATATATATATATATATATATATATTATATACACACAAGGTGGGAGAAAAGTCTTTAAGGATTTTATACATACAAATAATTGTTAATAATAAATAAATTCTAATGATATCACTAGAAGCTCAAAATTTTGGAAACAGAGAGCCTGGTAAAAGATCGTCCAAGAAGCGGAAGGCCAGAACGGCGACAGGAGACAACAACAAAGAAAATGTCCTTGCCAATTTTCAAGTCGATTCAACAACTTCAACGAGAAAAGTCACAGAGGAATTGAGTATTTCCAAATTTTCAGTAGCAGAAATATTGAAATCACAGGAGTACCACGATTACAAACCCATTTACTCTCACCTCATGAATACGACGATGATTCTGATAGACGGCTGCAGTTTGCTGAAACAATGAGACAAAAATTCAACATTGATCCCGATTTCCTTGGAAAGATCAAATTTTCAGATGAATGTGTTTTCGGCTTAACGAGGAACAGAAACGAACATAACGTTCACTACTGGGGGGAAAGAAAATCCCAAATTACGATTGGGTAAACCCGTTAAAAGGGCTACACTAACAGTTTGGGCGTGTTTTGATTATTCAGGACTCGTTTCCTTTGACATATCGAGAGATACAATGGATGGAAAATGCTATTACCAGGTACTGAGAGAAAGTTTTGCTACAGTTTACTAATGGCATTGGCAGGAATTGGCTTTATCAACATGATGGAGCGCCGCCACATCACTCTGCAGCTGCTCGTGAGATTCTGGATACGAACCTTGAAGGAAGATGGGTTGGGCGGCGAGGTCCCATCGAGTGGCCAGCCAGATCACCTGGTTTAGATCCATGTGATTCCTGCCTTTGGGCTTATTTGCGTGACAAATTCTACACTCTTAGATTCATCTATCCAAGTGTGAATGCCCTTGGCCGCAGAATAGATGAACAACTGAAAAGGATCCCACTCGATATGTTCAGAAGAACAATAAAGAGTTTCACAGAGAGAACCCACAAATGAATCATAGCGGATGGAAAACTCTTTGAAGATTAAACTGCAATTAAACAAGATATTTGTATGAATAAAATTCTTATAGACTTTTTGTTTGATTTGTTTCATCATTTGAACACTTATCTGTATAATGTTGTCAACTGAATAGTTAACAAAATAGTATGTATAAAATCCTTAAAGATTTTTGTTCCACCTGTGTGTGTATATATATATATATATATATATATATATATATAGGTTGTCCCAAAAGGACCAATTTATTTCTGGCAAGGACTTAACAGGAAATAGATTGGGACTTTTGGGACATCTAGTATGTTACACTCCCACAGGAGAAAAGGAGAAAATAAAAAGCGATTTCAAGGTCTTTCGTATATTTAAACACATTGTCAGTGAACGAAGAAAGGAAACAAAAGATATATTTATTTCACGTCTTCATTGTTAAATTTATCTCATATATATATATATATGATACACAGACCGTGCATGGAAGAAGGAACTCTTCTGGAAAAGAGGCGATTTTGCCTGTTGAGGTTTAAGTTTTGGTTTTTGGTTAAAAATACAATAGTTACCCCTTTTTTTATGTATTCAATCCGACGTGAATGCAACGAGTCTTTTGCTTATATTGAGGTTCTGAATATAGTAGGATAGGTATAGTTGTAAACCCTCGATCCTGTCCCAAAACTGGATCTTATCTGCTTTGCAGATAGCTGGTGAGGGAAGCTATATTTTTGGGCCTCTTTGCGAGTGACCCGTTGCCCACGTCTAGCTAACATCATGAAAAGAAAAAACTATAGTATTTGTCATTTACCATTACTTATTCGAATTATAGTGGATTTAATTTTCCCAGAAGAGTTCCTTGTTCCATGTACGCCTGTGTATATCATGAAAAACCTCAGGGGAATATATATATATATATATATATATATATATATATATATATATATATGCTGTGTGTGGCCCCTTGGGGCATTGGTTTTCTGCGAGTATGTAGAGGTATTACGGCATTTGGAAGAGTGAAGTCCATGGTGTAGTGGTTATCGCGTCTGACCGGCAATCGGAAGATCCCGGGTTCGATTCCCAGGTGGTACTTCATTTTTTCATTTGTTGTTTTCTCTTTCTCGTCTTGCGCGGAATATCTCCTATACAAGCGTCGTTCTTTACGTTATTTATACTGCGTGTTCTTTGCAGTTGAATGTATATATATATATATATATATCGGTATTCTTCAGGTATTTCTTTAATTCCCTTGTGAGAGTCTACAGTTCTCCTCGAGCATCGAGTGAAATTTGTGGAGATCACGCTTACAGCATTATTTTACAAAAGGCGCTCTGTTTCAAGGACCATTTATCACCCGAGATTGACATGTGCTTGAGAACGTTTCCTTGACGACCAAGTCTCGCTTCTTCAA
Source organism: Bathynomus jamesi (assembly GCA_023014485.1). Classification (NCBI taxonomy): domain Eukaryota; kingdom Metazoa; phylum Arthropoda; class Malacostraca; order Isopoda; family Cirolanidae; genus Bathynomus; species Bathynomus jamesi. The sequence continues at coordinate 26,365 of JAJOZX010006193.1, forward strand.
GATTCACAAAGTTCCTCAGTCATTAGTCTTTCCTTCAAGATGTAACACCTATTTTTAACAGGGGCTCGCAGATTGAACAGCCAAGGAAACACCACAAATTCTTGACGTACACCAACACTTATATCAAACCATGCGCTCATTTATTTTCACTCTCACACAACGTAAAATCGCTTCACCGTATTCATGAGTCTACCACCAATCCAATAAATACTCAAGGCCTGCCACAGTTCACTCTATCATACACTTTTTCAAGATACATAAATGTCATGTATACCTTGCAATCTCTTTCACATGCTTTCTCAGTTACTTGTCTAACTGCAGACACTTGATCCACACAGCCTCTTTCACTTCGGAACCCTCCTTGTTCACCGTTCGACAAACATTTTGTAATACTACAAACTCTTTCTATTACTATCCTATCACACATTCCCAACTACACTCAACAGGATTATATTTCTATAATCTGACAATCACTCTTTTCATCTTTTATTTTGTACAAAGGAAACAATAATTCACAAGTCAACAAAAAAAACTTTTTTTTTTCGTTGCCAAGGAAATTCGTACGAATTTAGGGTATTTTGGGGTTGCTGAATTCCAAAATGAAAGTAGTTTTTTCCGATTTGGCTCTAGTTCTTGAGATAATGAATACCCCTCAATTAATAGGAAACGTAACCATAACGCGTGCATATGGGAAACTACCGGAACATTCTAATGGTGAGACCGAATAAAAATGCCATTATGTATTTCATGTGTTTACTTTTGTATGATTTGAGACAATTTCAATGCGATTTGTAAGTAGGCTCCGCCTGACATTAAATTTTTTGCATTTTTACGTGTTCAATGGGGTACAATTATCTCATAAATTAGAGCCAATCTAGCAAAACCGATGTCATATTCGGAATCAGCACCACAAAGTTACCCCAAAATCACTCTAATATGATTGGCAATAAAATGAGTGTTGACCAGTGTAATTGATTTCTTCCAATCTTAGGCACACTCCCATTTGTCCACGCACTCTAACATAAACACCACAACCACTCTAATCATTTCCCCAGATATTCTATCCAACCCACTCTTTTTCCCCTTTTCAGGTTGTGAACCGCCGCTTTCACTTCACCCATGGTTGTACTCTCCGGCATTCTGTCACAAGTCTTCCTCATACCAAAATCTTGCCATATTTATATTTATCTCTTCCACTCATTAAACCAGTGATGCACAAACCCTGGCCCGCGGGCCAAATGTGGCCCCCACGGGTCTTTTCAATTCACATTTTTCACATGAAAAGGGTAGCTACCCAAAGAAAAATCTGAAATATTACCCCTGGTTATAAAAATGCATATTTATAAAAAATAGAATATCTATATATCTGGCCCCTACATATAAAACAGATGGTTGGTTTGGCCCTCACATCAAAAAAGTTTGTGCACCACTGCATTAAACCCTCAAAATATTCGTCCCATCTTTTGTAGATCCGCTGTGAGCATTCTTCCATTTTTATCCCTTCCTCTCAAACTTTCCTTCTTAGTTTAATTTCTGCACTTCCGCACTTCTTTCCAGACTGACTTTCTTTTCTCAACATAACTCTCATTCATCCTCCTTCCAAACTCATTATTTACGCTGTATTTCTTCTGTTGCACTCGTCTCTTTACGCTTCTCATGCTCTCTTCATACGTCCTCTGTTTTCTTCCTTTTTCTTCTCTATCACAATTGCCCTGCATACACAACATCCATTTCCTCCTTTTATCTTCCACCGTTACTGCAACTTCGCCATCCTACTATGCTGTTGCCCTCTTTATCGCACCTGTCTCTGCAACCCTGCACACACTCCTCGCATTCCCGAGTCAAACACATTCCACATCTCATTCGTATCCATTTGATCTGCATTCATTATGCATTCTCTTTCTAAACTCATCCGCTACCTCTTTCACCATGAACTTTTCCAATTTAATTCTTTCATGACCCACTTTCTTTCTATTCATTCGCTTGCATTCTTCACACAACCTCACTTTACACAGAATTATCATGTGGTCAGAGAGTCACCATTCATACCTCGCACCACACGTGCATATTTCTTTTCACGAGCATAGTCGATCAGACTTCTCTCACCATGTACTATATCATTTATTCTGTACCAGGTATACATGTGTACTCCATTATGTTCAAAATATTTAGTCGTTACACGCAATTCTCTCTCTTTTTATAACTCTTTCAGCCGACATCCATTGTCAGAGCTGGGCAGTATTTAAATACATTTGTATTTAAATACGTATTTAAATACATTTGTGTATTTAGAACTGTATTTATAAATACATTGTTTTTCATGTATTTAAATATAATATTTAAATACTTTAATGAGTATTTAAATACAATGTATTTAAATACTCAAAATATAAAATGTAAATACTTTTACTGGTTTAATACACGTTCTGTACTAGCACAGTACGACGCGTCGACAGTGTAGTACAGCATGGTTCATGTTTCAACAGTTTGGGAAAACATCCTCTCATAAAAAGACTGTTCCTCCGCTATAACACGACATTACCATCTTCGGCACCGGTAGAGCGAATATTCTCATTCGCGGAATCACTTTGACTCCCAAAAGAAACTCTCTTTCAGACAAAACTTTTGAAAGATTGGTTTTGATCCGCAGCAACCGTGAAATAAAAGAGAATTCGTAAGGTACCTTATGTTTATGTTTACGTCTTATGTTTACGTTTATGTCTCATCTACTCATTAATTGTTACTCATTTTGCAATGATATAATGAGTATAATATGTCACTGGTTGAACATCGTAAGTTCTAAGTTCTTTTGTTTTTGTTTTGTTCTAAAAAGGGAAATATATAATCGGAAATTAGATTGTACTATTTCTTTATCCTTTATCAAGCATTTTATATTGTTGTTACTCATGAATTAGTGAATGCATATGTTAAAATTTGTATGTATTTAAAATGTATTTACAAATGTATTTAAATACAATTGATGTATTTTGTATTTAGTATTTAAATACATTTCTCCCATGTATTTAGTATTTAGTATTTAAATACATTTCTCCCATGTATTTAGTATTTAAATACATTCAGTGTATTTATTGCCCAGCTCTGTCCATTGTCATTCACTCCTAGTACACCATGCTTTCCCATCACCTCTTTCTCTGGACCCATACCAACTTTCTCATTCATGTTTCCTATTACAAACATTCTGTGACATTGAGGTACCCTTCCGATCACGCTATCAAGCTCTCTCTAAAAGCTTTCTTTCTCATCCTCACACTTATCATAATATCAGCACACACTGCATATTCAACAACTACTGCCATTTTCACTCTCGCAAACTTGAATTTCACACACACAATCCGGGTGCTAACACAAGCGAAGGCTCTCATCGCTTCATATCATACATCATTCATCAGTAGCCCCACACCTTTTCTTCATGTCCTCTCGCTCACTCCTGCTCTCACACACTTGAAACCCTTCCCCATCCACACTCTTCACTCCCTTCCATCTTTGCTTCCCCCCCCCCTCTCCCGAAGAACATCAAACTCTTCACTCTTAAACACCTACATCACTTCTGCTCTCTTCTGCTCATCATTTATGCCCTTACATTCCTGCAGTTACGTGCCCGACCTGAGCAGTCGTTGCTCTTATAAATATAAAACTTTAAAAACACGCAAAATTCGCTATTTCATACAATTCCTTTGTTAGTCCACGGTTCAAGATCGAAGACGTAATTGGTCCGGAGCCGTATACTGGACTTCTTTCAGCTGGCTGTAGAAACAAAGCTAAGAAGTCCTTGGAGAGAGGTTTTTCGGAGCAAGTGTAGTTTACGTCCCCCTGACGCAAAAGGGGACACAAACTACACTAGGTCAAAGTTGGGGAACGTAAACTACACTAGGATCTTTAGGAGACATTTTTAAATGAATCCATCAAATAAAACGTTAAAACTAACGAAAATATTACGACTTAACCTAACCAATCGTCAATTTATATATATACAGAGTGGGTTAAAAAAGTGACCCCTTAGAGGTAAACTGTCATTAAAAAAAGTAAGAGGACTACAGCACTCAAACTTCATTGATGCTTACCTTAGCATGTTGTTCGTCTTAATTGAGAAGTTGGTCGATGTGTCCCCCTTCCTGCTCAACGCAGGCCTCCAAACGTGGACGCCACTGATCAATACACCTGTTTACATATCGTTGAGACACCTTCTCCCAGCCGAGCAGAATTCTTTCGCGTAGTTCATCTATGTCTCTTATATTGGTACCAGGGATGTAAACTTTGGACTTCAGGGCTTCCCAAACACCATAATCTAGTGGTGAAAGATCGGGGCTACTAACCAGCCACATATTGGGTTCGATAAAATCCGGTGTTTCGTTCTCAAGGAATGACAGTTTGACGTGCTCTGTGAGCAGGGGCTCCATCTTGTTGGAAAGTATATCTTTCACCACTAATTCGTCGAATATCAGTTAGATAGAGTGAAAGATATACTTTCCAACAAAATGGAGCCCCTGCTCACAGAGCACGCCAAACTGTCACATTCCTTGAGAACGAAACACCAGATTTTATCAAACCCAATATGTGGCTGGCTAGTAGTTTGGGAGCTCTAATCCCCTTACATTTTTTAATGAGTTTACCTCTAAGGAGTCACTTTTTTTTTTACCCATCCTGTACGTACACACACACACACACACACACACACACACACACACACACACATATATATATATATATATATATATATATATACGCGGACAAAGTTGGGGAACGCAAACTACACTCGGCACCACAGGGGGACGTAAACTACACTTGCTCCGGTTTTTCTTTAAATTAAGCAGAAACTTAAATTTAACGTCTTAAATCTATGTATTTTGGCTTTAATTTTTTAAAGAAAAAATTAAACTTTCGTCCATTCCCTACTTTTTATCACTAGTAATTTTATTTCATGTTTTCACTCAACTTTATTAATACAGTAGAATTGTGATAACTCGCCGTAATGCGGCAGTGGGTATTAGCGAGGGAAGCTTTTCGACGAATTAGGGTTGTATTCACCATATTCTTTCGAAGCATATTCACAAGGGGACTGCTGGAACTAATGATGGGGCTTCCACTTTAGTACCCTACGCCAAACTGGATGGCTTGAGCGACTCAGGGATTTAAGAGGCTGAGATGTAAAGAAGTGTGTGACCTTTTTCCCCGTTGCTTCATGGTAAGAACGCCCGTACATATGTATGAAGGTCTTCACCATACTTACAGCTTGCAGTACATCAGCGCGCTTTTTCAAAATCCATCCTTTTGGACAAGGTTAGCGTACTAACGCGCTGCTGGATTAACAAACATCGAATCATTGCGATTCTACTGTAAACATTTTATTTTTCATATCATCGTATAAATAGCCAAGGAAGACAAAAAAACTCCAGTCAACAACACTGAGCAAAGGAACAGTAAATTTTACTGGTGAAAAACTGATGGTAACTACAATATATTATGTTACCTACTTTGTCTACCGTAAAGAAGAGAGCTGGAAAATTTCTTAACAGTATAATAATAAAGATTAAGTGAAGACCCACCCCCTTAGAGGGACTGGGAGGCCGATCTCCTAAACAGTTTGGGTAATCTGCACTAAATTTAGTATACACATTAAGGGAGAACTAAGGAAGGTTTTAGTAACACACTCGCACCTCCGAGTCACTCCCCACTATAAGGGCGGATCTAGGGGAGGGGAGTCGGCGACGTCTGGACCCCCCTCAAAATAAAAAATTTATAGTACTGTGCCCTTTTTATTTTAGGGGGTGCCCTTTTTTCTTTTACGTCTAAGATAGAACAAACGGAAGGTGAAGACTACTGGTCTCGACTACAATCACTGAAACTCTCTCGAAAGAAGGCGTGAGCGGTACACAATAATATACATATGGAAAATACTTGAGGGCTTTGTCCCTAACCTTAGAAATGAAATAGGAACAAACAGAATGAAAGAAGGAGCAGATTTTGTATAGTCCCAGCTGTGGGACAGGGGGCCATGAAAATGAGGATGGAAAATACCCTCAGAATACGAGACCCAAAGCTGTGGATATATACGACCTGAATAACTTTAAAAACCAGCTGGATAGATTCCTGTGCAAAGTCCCTGACCAGCCATGCTTGGCTGGCTACGAAGGCAGGAGGAGATCAGACAGCAATTCTCTCTTTCACCAAATCCTGCAAATGAGGCGGGATGCGGCAGAGGGGTCGACCGCAGGTCGATCTTGAACCGTCGTTCGAACTCACACAAAGTAAGTAACACAAAGTAAGGGTGTGTATGTGTATATATGGAGTGATACGAATCCACACTGTGGATATATACATATATACACGGTGTTTCAGGTCGAACTTAAAAATATGGAAATTGGAGGAATTTGTAGCAAGTAGGTAATAATTGAATGTTTCAGGTGGACCCTATAAGAAGCGACGAAGTATAATATGTTGTTTTATTGTTATTATTGTTTACGTACAATACTACTGTATACAGGATAGGTTCTACATGTTCATGTCATTACAAGTGGTTTACTTGCGCGTAAATGTTCAAACTGAGCTACATCTGCATTGATGCATGCCTGCGGCATACTTTTGCCGCATACTTTTGACGCATACTTTTGCCTGATCTCACCAGTGAGATCAGGTGATCTCGCTGGCATCTCAATTGGAGTACGCCTTCCGATCCATCGCTGTGGAACTGTCTGGTCGAGAAATGCGCGAACATCCAGATGATAATGTAGCGGTGCACCATCCTGTTGCCAAAAGATTTCATTAACATCCGGGGGACACATTCAGGAAGAATGGGTAAGATACTTTTTGCAGCATTTCCACATAACGTTCTCCATTCACTGTTTCATCAAAGAAAAATGGTCCTACAATACCAGTGGAAGAAATTCCTGCCCAAACTTACTCCAGGTGCATTCATTTGGTGAGTCAGGACACAGTGTGGATTCGTATCACTCCAGATGTAACAGTTGTAACGGTTGACACTGCCATCCAGAAGAAATTTTGCCTCATCAGTCCACGCAATTTTGTCCAATAACTGTGGGTCCTGTTTTAACTGATCAAGCACAATGGTACAAAACTGGTTTCGTCTCTCAGGGTCATCTTCCGACAAAGCATGAACTACATGTGGGCGGTAGGGCTTTACACGTAGCTTCCATGTAATCCTCCAAACAGATGTTGTACTGACATCAACAGGTAACTCAGAAGAAAGTTTATGCAATGATTTCTTTTGACTTTTGACTAAGGCTTCCGCTAATAGCTGTTAATTGTCCACACCAGTTACCGTTTCTCTTGATCCCGAGGAACTTTGTGTCAACATTTCCTGTTTCTTCAAATTTTCTTATCAAATCACTGACAGTTGCATGTGCTAACGTAAAACCATACTCTGCATAAAATCTTCGACGTGCTTCATTCACATTCTCACCACAAAGATACACCAACTTCACCAGCTTTATTCGTTGCTGCTTTGGAGGTCCGGTGCTAGTGTCTCCGAGCAACTGATACAATGAGCAAACCAACATAGACAATCGAAATGATCCACTTCCTCTGTCGGCCATTTTCATTCACGTGCAACGAAAAGAAACCCTTTATATTATTTACGGAATTACTATGACAAACTTCAAATACCAAATACCAAATACAAACTACAAATTCCGCCAATTTCCATATTTCTAGGGTCGACCTGAAACACCCTCTATATATATATATATATAATATATTATATATATATATATATATATATATACACTAGAATATCCACAGCATCAAAGGCCCCCGAAATCCAACCTAGTGCAAGGGCGGATCTAGACATTTCAGTGGGGGGTCCAAAGTCCTTTGTATAGCTTCAACGTTCGCAATGTCTCATTTTCTGTATGGGCTTGTGAGTACTGAGCAATACTCAATTATTGGTAGGACTAGACTCTTCCATAATTTGAGCATATCTATAACTAAAAAAAAAAAAAAAAACACCTTCATTTTTGGAAAAATTTCTTTCAAAAATTTTTAGAAAATGAAAACAGTATTACACAATCTTCCAAGGTAGTAGTATGACCTCAAAATGTTCGAGTGCATATGCAATTGCAATGTTGATCAATTGTTGCAAGGTGCCAGGCCCTCCCACTGGGGGTGGGGAGGGGTGATGGGGAAGTGGTGGGGAAGGGGTAAAGGTGGATGGGTGGGGGGTAATGGGTGATGGAGTGGGGGTGATGGGGGAGGGGCGTGTGCAACAAGGGGGTGGGTGTTAGACCCCCAAGTTGCATAAATGGGGGTGAGGAGTTTTGGGGGGGAGAAGGAGAATGACTCCCCAAAAGGGGTAATTCTAACCTGCCCTCGCCGTAGGCAAGTTTGCGAAGCACATGCCCCACCCGTAGGGCAGGAAGCCGAAGGGTCTGCTTGTATACATATATATTATTATTATTATACTGTATATATAATTAAAAACCTGTTTTTAAAATTATATTTTATGGTCATCAGTTGCAGGGAGTGCTTTCATAGCATCTGAGCTCAAAACGCAATTAATTAATAAAAATATCAAATTATTTCTAAAAAGAATAAAATTCAATTGTAAAAGTCATTCACTCTCTGTTTTGTTTTGGTGAAAACGCCGTTTGTTGATTTTATCAAATTAAAGCTGCATATTAAATTTTAAATAAACAAACTACGAAGCAGATCACAAACACGCATAAATAAATAAATAAATAAACAAACACAAAATTAGACTTACTTTTAAAAGTGGAAAATTGGGCTTGTGAATAGAACCACATTGATATCCTCTACAATACGCTTTTTCATGCATTTGCTGGACTCTCCACCTATTACATGAACACACACACACACACACCGTGGTGTGTATATATATATATATATGTTACCTTGGAGTTTACTTTAAAAATTTATGAATGACGGTTCAGGATCGATATATATACAGTATATTTAATGCCGAGACAAAGCACTGCCAGGGGGAGAAGCCGGGTATATTTACACGGCATCCCTTTCAGTCTTCCTCCGGTTGATTCTTCCTTTTCTGTTCTTCCTCTTACCCTTCAGTGTTCGAGTTTTTACGAAAGCTCCCTTAACGCGAGGTAAATGGAGGTATATTTAAGTTTGAAAGTATGTCTCTTTCTCCGTTTCTGCCTGGAAGCAACGCACTCTAAAGGACCATCCATGTACGCTCAGCTTACAGTAAAAAGACATTTAATTGCAACCGTCATGTTGGCGTTTAATGTTATTTTACGGACTGTATTGTAACATGCAACGAAAAGCTTTTCCTAAATTGCTTAAATTTCTTAAAATGATGTAACTATTTTTGAATGTACTCCAATCCACTTTTGCGACACTCAAAAGCAGTTAAATTAATGAAATTTATTTTTGTTCTATATAAAGCACATTATTATTATATTATTATTATTATTATTATTATTAATAAAACGATGGTAAGTGATAGAATTTTGAAGTCTCCTGGTTTGCTTTTTGGTCTGTAAGGCTTATATATATATATATATATATATATATATTAAATATTAAGGTTTGCAGAGACCATTTTTGTGACAAAGTCAAAATCTGTTTAAAAGATCGTGATTGGCCGAAATTAGGCACATGGAAGTAACTAACTACTAACTAACCGAGTATAATCTGGTCTCCGCTAAACTTAATATTAGTCATATATATATATATATATAACACAACTCAGAATGGTTCCATGTGATACGTTTTATGTAACACAGACTGTGCGTGGAACAAGGAATTCTTTTGGGATAATTAAATCCACAATAGTCCGAATAAGTAATAATAAAATATAAATACCAAAGTTTTTCTTTTTTATGATGGAAGCCCAGCGTGGGCAACGGGTCATTCGCAAAGACCCCAAAATATAGTTTCCCTCACCAGCTATCTGCTAAGCAGATAGGACCCAGCTTTGGGACAGGGTCTAGGGTTTGTATTTGTTGTTTATTATTACTTTTTGGGATCATAGTAGATTTATATCCAGAGGTGTTCCTTGTTCATGCACGATCTATGTATTACACACACACACACACACACATCTATACTTTCACATTTTTTCTCAAAAGAAGACGTTCCTTCCCTGGATTTGAACTTCATCACAATTTAGTTAATTAGAAAGAAAACTAAAATTAGTATTTTACATAACCTCGTTAACCTCGTTAAGGTTCAGTATGTCGGTCTTTCTTCACACGAAGGTCAAGCTGGTGGCCCGCCTCTAGTCCTGGCTTGGTAGAGGAGCGAGTTGCTCTCTTGCGCTCTCCACCGCATATAGCCAGGTACACCCGGCTCATCTGGTACCGTCCTGAGTCATGCATCTAGTCTTCTCTTGAAGACTTCAACTTTGACCACTGTAACGTTTCTGAGGTCTTTTGGAAGCTGGTTGAAAAGTCTTGGCCCCCTGACAACCAAGCTATTTTCATTCAGTGTTGAGGAGGTCCCTTGTCGGGCCTTTAATTTGGGAACACTACACATTCTGCCTTTCCTATTTTCCAGCGTTGTTTGGATGGTAATTGGGTTTAGTTTGATGTTTGGTACCAATTTTTCGATAATTTTCTGTATGTAGATTATGGTATACCTCTCTCTTCTTTCCAGGGAGTACAGATTTAGTTTATGAAGTCTTTCCCAGTAGTTGAGTTCTTTGCAGCCATCAATCTTGGCTGTGAAATGTTTCTGCGTTTCTTCTAGTTTATTAATTTCTTTCTTTTTATATGTGGACGTCAAAACTGAGCAGTATTCAAGTTTTGGTATGATCAGTGTTTCTTTTTGCTTTGTTTATCGCTATCTGATTTTGTGTCTCGAATTTGGCATCATCGGTCATTATTACCCCCAAGTCGACCGCTTTCGTGCTTCTCTGAATTTCTTGTCTATCTGGAGCATAGTATGCAGTCTGTTTAAGGTCCTAATTTCTACCATATCTCAAGAGCTGAAATTTCTTGGTGATATATATACAGGGTGGCCGAAAGTCTGGATCCATAGGAAAATATTTATTTTAATACATAAATTACAACAAATGGTAAATACTTAAAATGAATATCAACTTTAACTCGTAAATGCGTATCCGTGATATTGTACAGTAGTTCGTACTCTAGTATAAATACTCAAATACTTTTTTTATTCAGCCCAGAAATGGCTTCGAATCTAACAACAGAAGACCGGGTAGAACTTGTGCTCATGTACGCAAGACAGGGCGCTACACACAGAGAAGTTGCTACCGAATTCAATAGAAATCATCCTGATAAGCATCCAGTAACACATGCGACTGTTGGCAAGTTGTTTAAACGATTCAAAGAAACAGGAAGTGTACATGATCGACGGCGTTCTGGTCGTCCAAAAACTGCAACTGATGAAAATACCTCTGCAATGGTATGTGAAACTTTAACGAATAGTCCAGTAAAGTCAACAAGAAGATTATCAAATGAAACACGCATCTCGAGAACGTCAATTCGAAGAATTATTAAAAATCACAAATTCCATCCTAAGTGTCTCGATGTCAGAGGCCGCCAATTTGAGCATTTGTTATAATTTGTTGTTTATACTGGAGTACGAACCACTGTACAGTATCACGGATACGCATTTACGAGTTAAAGTTGATATTCATTTTAAGTATTTACCATTTGTTGTAATTTATGTATTAAAATAAATATTTTCCTATGGATCCAGACTTTCGGCCCACCCTGTATATACCTTTGAACCTTTCATATGTTCCGTGCGATGATTCCTCATTTCACGAAGGTAAAGCTTATCGCCCCTCCTCTCGAGTTGGCCTGGTGAAGTAGAGATTTGGTTTCTTGTACTCTCCACCTCACATTGCCAAGTACCCCAGGCTCATCTGGGATTCTTCCGAGCCAGGCGTCTAATCTTCTTTTAAAAATGTCCACCGCAACACCACTCGTGTTCCTTAATTCCTTGGGCAGCTGGTTAAACAGTCTTGGTCTTCTCACAGCAAAACTATTTTCCTTCTAGGTTAAGGATGTTCCCTGTCTAGCCTTCAATTTGGGAACACGACACATTCTTCCTTTTCTACTTTCCACTGTTGTGTTGGGGGGTTATAGGATTCAGAGTAAGATTAGAGGCTGGTTTCTCCATTATTTTCCAAGTGTAAATAATGGTGTATCTCTCTCTTCTTCTTTCCTGTGAATATAGGTCTAATTATAGTATGTTATATAACAGTTGTCAATTTGTATTTCTTTTTTGTCAACACAAAACTTACAGTTTTCACAGTTCGCCTGACAGTCGTTTAGATGGATTTCCGTGAGGCATGCAAAGTCTGTTCCGGTTTATTGCAAGAGTCCTTTCAGGTATAAGACTTTGTCTGGGGAATGGTTTGATTTAAGACCCTGAATATTAGCTAGGATTATTTTTATTTTTTCACTATTGTTTTTACATATATATAGTTCCGATTCGTTTTCCAATGGTGGTGCCGATTTCGTTACCTTGTGATCCTTCGAGAATTTTCCTCTCTCTATCTTTCTCGATACCTGTTGTCCCGATATCGCAGGAAGTGACTTTGTGTGTGCCTTCTGTACGGCTCTCAGAGTCCTATATTTGTCAGTTGACTTTGTATTTGCTGGATGGTATTTAGCAATTGAATTGTGTTGGCTACGTCTAAAAAATTGGTAGCCCTCTTTGATGCTCGTTTTTCCTGTTCACCTGTCGCGTTCCTATGAGGGTGGTGGTGGTAACGGCATTTTTGTCCGTATTTGCACCTCCCATATCTTGCATCGGTGTTGCAGACAGTAAGATGGTGGAACTTACACTTGTTTCCAAATTTGCAATATTCATTTGTGTAATGTGAGTTACATAACGTAGGATGTGCATAGATGCATAGCCCATCCCGATATCAGCATTGCCCTTTTGCATAGTATTTATAGACGATATTTTCTACGCATCTAATTCTTGTCGTCTGTTTATTTTCTGTTTTCAATTTTGGCATCATTATTTTTATTATTTTCATTATTATTATCATTGTTTTTTCCAGTTCTTGTCGGCCGTTTATTTTCTACGTGTTTAGTATTTATCTTTTTATCATTTTCCTCGTTGGGCAGTTTTACCATATCGCAAATTTTACTTATCTCTTTTCTTTCTTTTATATCTTCTTTCCGTGTTATATTTTTATCTGTTCCTCTCTCATCCACCCTGTTTTACATTGAAACATTTCGATACTCTTGTTTCCCCATTATTCCCTCCTTTTCCGTAACATTCGTATTCGCTTTCTCCATTTCTTTAACCCTTTTAGGACGACCTTTACAAATTGGTAGCGTTTCAATTACACGCATTCATAACTTAAACCTACAAAAAATTCCGGCCTTAATACCGCAAAAGAGTTTACAGTCTGTGTACCTGCGTCACGCAGAAATTTGATCCCAGCGATTTGTTTGGCGTTCGTCACGAGAGATATTTTTCTATCATCCCAATTTATACAGATATAGTCATGCAGTTTTTGACAGAATCACACCTGATTGCCCTATTTGCAGTTATTTCCAAATTACACAAATTGCAAATTAGGTGAGAATTTGGACCTATGGTCATGCTATTCATTAATTATCGTCGTCGCTCAAAGGGAATACACACACAGCTTTTTTCCTTTCTTTTTCTTTCTTTCGGTTGGTGTCGGTCACGAGAGTTTTATGACCTTTGCGTTTTATGACCTTTTTCCTGCCTTGTTTCAAACTTTTCTCGAATGCCAACCGTTTTTCGATTTAAGTATATACTTTCAACTGGTGATAATTTGTGTAAACTGTATTACACTTTCTTAACCCTAATGAATTTCACTTTATAATTTATATGCACGGATTCACTGATACTTTATACACTTTCTGGTGTAAACAGAATAAACCGCCGAGAAGTTATTCCCTTCTTATTTGGATATTAATACAGAGAGAGAAACAAAGCGTCCAGTCCCCACGAGGTACAAGCAAATATACTAGGGGCACTCAATATATTTTGCCCCACCCTTTTTTCTTAGCTAAATAATAGGCCATGGGGATGAAATGTCTTTTGAGCAGTAAATTTGAACTTTCTGCGCTTCACATAACCGGATTTTTCCAGTTTGAACCTCCCCTCCTTGTATAAAAACGCTTTTAAACGCCCTTGTATAAAACCGATGGTTAACGCAGTTTCGAAAATGGCGTCTGACAGTAATGAGCGTTGTAAACAGAGTTGTTATCGAGTTCTTAACCGCAGAGAAAGAAACAGTTGGAAATATTCACAAACGTCTACAAAACGTTTACGGAGATGCTGTTGTTGAGCGAAGCACAGTTGGAAGCTGGTCTAAACGTGTAAGATCATCGGAGAGAGGGAGAGCCACCCTCGATGATGAGCCACACAGCGGTCACCCGGCATCGGCTGTGACATATTACACTCTGCGACGTGCTAACAGCATCATTCGATCAAATCGGCGCGTCACATACAAGGGGCTATCACTGGAGCTAGGAATTAGTGAGGGAAGTGTGAATACGATAATTCAGCAACTGGGATACTCAAAAGTGTGTTCACGTTTGTTCCTCGCGAACTGACTCAAGATCACAAAGCCCAAAGAAAAGAAATTGCTTCTGAGTCGTTGGTTCGATACGAGACAGAAGGGGATGACTTCCTTTCACGAATTGTGACTAGGGATGAGACTTGGGTACACCACTTTGAACCTGAAACAAAACGCCAATCCATGGAGTGGCATCACGCAGACTCCCCACGCAAGAAAAAGTTCAAAATGGCTCTCTCTGCAGGAAAGGTTATGGCCACCATTTTCTGGGACATGAAAGGGGTGATTCGAGTAGACATTATGAAGAAAGGACAAACAATGAACGCAGAGGCATATATTGCTACCCTACAGAGACTCCAGAGACGTATAAAATGAGTTCGACCGGAGAGAAAACTGGAAGACGTCCTTCTTTTGCACGATAACGCAAGACCACACAACAGTTTCCAAACAAGAGAGGCCATCACAAAAATGCGCTTGACTGTGTTACCCCACCATCCATACAGCCCGGATCTGGCACCTTCAGACTTCCATTTGTTTGGACCAATGAAGGATGCTATTCGTGGAAGAAAGTTTCAGAGTGACGATGAGGTTGTTGCGGAGGTTAAGAGGTGGCTCCAGCGGAACCCAGCGGACTTTTACAAGGAATAAAGGCCCTTGTTTCGAGATGGAGGAAAGCCGTAGAAAAGGATGGGGACTATGTGGAAAAATAAAAACTTGTAAAAAATGTATGTAACTACTTGTGTACAAAATTTCTGGAACTTACAAGGAAACTTGGAAAGGAAAAAAGAGGTGGGGCAAAATATAGTGAATGGCCCTCGTATATACCGACAAATAAATAATCGAAATCTTTGTAATATTTTCCTGATGCAATACACGCGCAACTATAATCCGTGGATGATAGCACAAACCGCTCATTGTATGGCGGTTTGTGTTATCTTGCATGCATTAATTACATTAAGAAAATTAAACGTATATAATTGTATTTTTGTGAAGTATTTACAGCTTCAACTGCTTATATAATACTTATTTTAACCAGCTAAATCTCAAACGGTAAAGCTAGGATAACCTAGGGATAACATTGATATAATTTAGGTTGCAGTAAGCAGGCACTGGTATAGGAAAGGTTAATGCGAGTTAATATCAATGATGCGAACTACTGATAGTAGTCTAGAGCAGTGGTTCTCAACGTGAGTACCACCGCCATGAGTGCCACCGCCATGAGTGCCATGTTATAAAATGACCGCTCCTTTTCTGGTACTCGCGCAAATAGCGCCAAGCCATAAAGACGTGATTCCACTGCGCATGTGCGAGACCCGAGGTTATAAAAGTTCGAGTCAAGCCACACCGGAGAGGATTCTATTATTTGATATTACCCATGCTATACGCATAAACCCGTTGCCGTTAGGCCGGTTCATCTACTCCCATTAATCATCAATTAAAGTGTTACGTAAGCTATCATTCATTATTCATCCCTTTTCAGCTTACACCCTGAAGTATCGACGCCATCCTGATGCCCTAGTGACATTAAGGGCAACTGAGATACCCCCAAATCCAGTGGATCCGAACCCCGCCATAAATTGGATGATCCACTAAGACGCTCGTGACAACGAACCAAACCCACCGATATTGAATGTCTAGTGTCTGAGAAGGCCCAATTCAAAAAAAAATATATATATATATGAAAAAGTCGAATTAAAATGTGCATTTAAAAGCGGATGTGGCTGTGGCCGACGCAGTGATTTCCAAAGAAATGATGGAAAACGGCTCAATCTCTCTCTCTCTCTCTCTCTCTCTCTCTCTCTCTCTCTCTCTCTCTCTCTCTCTCTATAGCATGATCAACTGTGCTGCAACAAATCTATCTCTTCATGAGAAAATAAAGCTAAATTTCCTGGTAAAAAACTTAAATCTTGTACTCATCCTATGCATGGTTAATGTAAACATTACATACACCTTACATTACATACATTACATACACCTTACATTACATACACCTTACATTAGATACACCTTACATTACATACACCTTTACATTACACATTTTATTGTGTATTTGGTTCTTGTAACCAAACAATTTTCTTCAAATATAAACAAATACTTTTCCCTTTTTTTAAATGAAAATAAAAAGGTCTTTCTCCCTCTTCGCTAGATTTCCTACGTTCCATACGAAGGTTTTGCCATTCCATTTTCTCGCTCTATGAGTCTGTCCCAGATGCTGCTTGATTCCCTTTTTCCGATAGAGCGTTTACAACTTCGTTTGGTGTAAACCGAACGTCAGTCAGATTCTCCTCTTCCTTTTCAACTTGAAAAAAGGATTTACTCTTTTATTATTTTGTCAAGATTTGGAACACTGGACACACACACACACACACACACACACATGCGCATCTCCGCATGAGCGAGATATCGACATTTTAAAATCCATA
The DNA here is from genome assembly GCA_023014485.1 of Bathynomus jamesi. Lineage (NCBI taxonomy): Eukaryota > Metazoa > Arthropoda > Malacostraca > Isopoda > Cirolanidae > Bathynomus > Bathynomus jamesi. The sequence goes on from JAJOZX010006193.1 coordinate 43,282, forward strand.
TATCTTAAAAGCTAATTAACCAACCAAACTTAATCTAACTTAATCTAACCTAACCTAATCTAACTTTAGTGACTTTAGTGTCATCGAACTGAGAAGGGCATGATAAATGTTACGGACGGAATTGAGGACTCGAAGGGCGTTTTCTGCGAAGTCATTAAATAGTGAGGTACTCGCTAATCTAGCCTAACCTAACCAAACCTTAACTAACTTATTCTAGCTTAATCTAACCTAATCAGGACTAACACATCTTTCTCCTACAATAAAAATGTTTCTAGATTTTTAATATATATATATATATATTATATATATATATATATTAGGGTGTCACTTAAATGCAAAGTTTGAAATTTTCATGCTGACACCCCGCGAATCTATTCCATTGGTAAAAAAAACATGGTGACTGAAAAATCTTTTTATTTGAATAACTATAAAAGGTCGCCCCCGCCTTCCAAAGTTTAATGCTTGCGCGGCGTCTCCATAATCGTTCATTAGATATCTATATATCTCTATATGTGTGTGTGTGTGTGTGTATCTGTGTGTGTCTGAATATCTGAGAAATAAAGTGAACAATACTTAACGATTCACCGTTTCTCATTTCAGCTACGTGATTTCTGGTGATGGAAACCCGGAAGTGTATATACCTATTAGGGGCAGCGGTTGATGAGGTGAAAGGATGCAAGCTTCCTTCCTACAGGCAAGCATTCGGTTACTTCCTTTACCTTCACCATGAAAAGAAAAATGACAATACGTGACGCGTTGAGGAAGTCACTTCGAGCAGTGATGTCCTTCTGGGAGAAAGCTCACATTCCAACCAGACTCGAGACACACTGCGTCAGCAAACTGGATAAAGTCTTCGAGGAGTGGAAAGGACTCAAAAAACACGCCTCAAGGACGAGCGATTCACACAAGACGAAAGAAAAAGAATTCATTGAACGCCTCGATCGTCTCTTTGACATCGCCCACGCTGATTGTGAGAAATTGGTCAAGTACCCAGAGGATTGGGAGTTCCTTCAGCAGCAGCGCCAGAAAGGACGTCCAGGTTCAATGGCAGGTTTGGACATGACCCATCAGCGCCAAGTCAAAGATTGTACTCGACGTCGGGAGGAAGAGGAGAAACGAAGAAAGCGATCAGCAGCTGAAATGGAGGCAGTATCCAACGAAGCGGTTTTGGAGTCCTCATCCTCCAGCTCAGATGATAGCGAAGAAAAAGGAGCATGTGGTGGTTCGTTAGCGTCTAAACAAAGAGCAACGAAGAACATCATGACATCGGAATTGGCGGCAGCGCTTGATCGCACGCAACTCTCGTCAAGAAAGGCCACATATCTGCTGTTTGAGGCAGCTTCCAGCTTAGGGCATGATGCTAGCGACTACAACATCAATCGTGGATCCATTCATCGTCAGCGTGAAAAATTCCGTACCCTTAAGGCTCGGCAACTGAAGAGCGAGTTTCCAAGGCAATAGTCCGTTGACTGTTCACTGGGACGGAAAACTCATGCAAGATCTGACGTCACGAGAATAGTTGACCGCTTACCTATTCTTGTATCTGGCTCCGGGACAGAGCAGCTCCTCGGGGTGCCAAAACTTCTGTCAGGAACCGCGGTGGCACAAACAAATGCCATCATAGATTGCCTGAATGAATGGGGAGTGACCGATCATGTCAAATCTATGTGTTTCGACACAACCGCGACAAACACAGGCCACCGTGGAGGAACTTGTGTT
>JAJOZX010006193.1:50000-72500 GCA_023014485.1 Bathynomus jamesi
TAAAGTGTGTATACATTTTTTTGGGACGCCCTGTATATATATATATATATATATATATATATATGCTTCGAGGTACGAAAAGTGTTACCTCACAAAAAAAATTACTCCGCTTCATCTTTGAGTTATCACGCACTCAACCTCACTCATAACCACTACACCAAGGTCCTCGATTGATCAGAACTAAATTAATCGAAAGGGCATTCAATTCCGCTCTTACGTAGGAGAATTACGAGTTCTGAGTAATCGAGGACCTTGGTGTAGTGGTTATCATATCCGACCGGCAATTGGATAATCCCGGGTTTGATTCCAGGGAGATGCCTCATTTTTCATTGCTCGTTTTCTCTCCTCTTCTTGTGCCGACTCTTCTAACCAAGTGTCGTTCTTTACATTAATTATACTGTCTCTCGTTTGCAGTTTATATATATATATATATATATATATATATATATATATTGGGTGTACACAAAGTTCTTCCCTGATTACAAATTTTAATAATTACAAGAATACCAAAGAAGACAGTAATGCTTTGTTTTTGCATGTTGTTGCATAACATCAAATTTATTATGTTTCTCATTAAATCTCAGCATATGCGCCGTTAGTTACATGTAGCACATCCAAGCGAAATTCGAGTTCACATCTCGTTAGCATATCTCTCGTGACACTGTTGATGGCATCGCACATCGTAAGTTCCTCTTCAGAGTCTTGTGTACTGTTGCCTGTGGTACCTGAAGTTGCCGTGAGGCGCGACGGATGGACTTTCGAAGGCTTCGTTGGGAAGCCTGGTGGACGCTGGCGATTGTTTCGAAACACTGGGACGTCCACTCCTAGACTCGTCCATCGCACGGCCTGTCTCCAAAATCTTGTGGTACCAGTTCATAATGCTATGATTGGAAGGAGCGTTCTTCCCATAATGACGGCGGTAGTTCCGTTCAATGGTAATCACGGACTTTGACTCCGCAAACCAAACAACACATTTTGGTTTCTCATGCGGAGTTGCCATATTGCTTCGGTTAATCACCAATGGTTCCCAGTCAGGCACAATACGATCTGCAAATAAGAGAAAATACTTGATATGTTATGCAACAACATGCCAAACAAAGCATTACTGTGTCTTCGTTGGATTTCATGTAATTATTAAAGTTTATAATCGGGAAAGGACTTTGTGTATACCTTGTATATAGCTAATAAAATTTTGGCAACCAATCAGCTGGGTGATAACCGTTTTAGGAGAAGTTTAAGTTTTGGAACCCTCCCCCCACCCAAAAAAAAAATTAAAGCAAATTTAAGGAAAACGTATTTAAATTATCGGCACCTTTATTAAAATTAAAAGAGCCAGAATTAATCAAAGTAAAAAGTACCAAAAGTTTTCGTTCTTCGAAATGAGTAACTCGTATTAGGGTAATCACTTCTGAAAATTAATCTTATTGATAAATTCTTCTACATGTTTAAAAATCCAATTATTTCTATTCCCAGTTCGCATTGCATATTTATGCTGGTAGATTCTTCTTTTAAGGTCTACAGTTGCACCAGCATAACTTCTTGTACAATTACTACAAGGATGCTATAAATCAGACCCTCATTGGTTTCAGTTTCGAAAGAGAGTGCCAAAAATTTATTCAAAGTAATATTATTCTTAACAACAAAGCTTAATTCTTTAGGGAACAAACCTTTTAAATCTAAATCAGTTGGTGAAGGAAATTTAACAACATTTTCACAATTTGGGTTCCCTGCCTCTATAAAAAGTTGTTTTTTAGCAGAAAAAAAAACACTATTCCTAAATCCAGAAGTATAACCTAAACCCAGGAAAGTATTCCTAATAAATTTTAATTCATCATCTACCTCTGAAGAGTCAAAGTCCAAAGGCTCTGAGAAAAAGTTCCACAGTGACCTTCCTTTTTCGTACTGTCTGAGAAGATATGTAAGTAGGCATTAGAATGTGTAGGTTTTCCTATAAACATAAAATACCGATTTATTTAAGGTTTTTTTGTGACCATAACATCCAAGAAAAGCAATTGCTGATTTACTTCTGGGAAAGGGTTGATTAAGTGAGGAAAGGAGCTCATCCTCAAGAATTACGAAGGTGGCATCAACATATCACCACCAATTAACACCCGAAACAACCGACTCAGGAAAGAAATTTTCCTCAAAAAATTCCATAAAAAGATTAGATAAAATAGGTGACAGCGTCGAACCCATGGCAAACCATACGGTATTTGATAAAAAGAACCATTGAAACTAAAATAATTGTGTTGAATACACAACTCAATCAATTTTATAATTATATCTAGTGGCAAAAGCAATATTTCTGGATGGTCACGAAAATGTTGATGAAGAAATCTCACAATGATATCAACCGGAACTCTAGTAAAAAGCGATACCACATCAAAACTAAACATTTCCTTTCCCACTAAATCAGAGTTACGTAATTTAATCACAAAATTTTCAGAATTTAAGTTGAACACACATATTTAGTCAAATGTCAACCAGTCAACCACCTAAATTCGAAACAAATGGACGCAAAGGAGTATCTGGTTGATGAATCTTGGTTAAACCATACATATATGGCAATTTAGGTAAGTAAGAATTGAAATTTTTAACCAAATCAGGAAAACCCTTGAGGATCACCTGAAGATCAGGGCCTCCAGCCTTCTTTAGTTAGCCTTATAAGGCTAACTAACGAAAATATTGCGACTTAACCTAACCATCGTTAGGTCACTGTACGCCCTTGACGATTGGTTAGGTTAAGTCGTGATATTTTCGTTAGTTATCCTTAAAGCCTAACTAACGAAGGCTGGAGGCCCTGATCTTCAGGTGATCCATCCTTGAAAATGATCTTCAAATTTTTATTAAAACCACTTTGAGAAGATTTCAGAGGATCACTGCCAAGCTTAATATACGTTTGCTAATCTGAGAGAACAAAGCGTTCATTTAATCCATACAAGTTATTTTGGTGCTCTTCCAATACGTGCTCTACCGTAAAATTTACATTCCAATATGTGCTAACTAACGAAAATATCACGACCTAACCTAACCAATCGTTAGGTCAATTGTACGCCCTTGACGATTGGTTAGGTTAGGTCGTGATATTTTCGTTGTTAGCACATATTGGAATGTAAATTTTACGGTAGAGCACGTATTGGAAGAGCACCGTTATTTTATCCAAGAGAACTATATGATTGCCCTTATCAGCTTTAGATATTAAAATATAATTTTTCTTCAAATAATGTAAAGAATTTAACAGGATAGACGGGAATTACCCCCTTTTTTTCCATTATTAAAAATATTACCAATCAAAAACCCTTTAAGGCTACAAAATTCAGATTATTTATTCTAGTTTTTTTTTTTCTTTTTTTTGGAAAAGCTTCAAAAGAATGCTAAAAGTTAAGAAGGTAGTTAAGCTTCGCATTAAAGCCGAACTTAATCCAAAACCCAGGCCAACTTTATCCTAGAAGTTTGCATCATAAAACAACAAATTTGCAACCAAACTTAGATTATTAAATTCTAAAAAAGTAAGTCATGTTTGGTATTTTACTGAAACAAAAATTAAACAACAAATATAACTTATTTTTTAGTAAGTTGGCTGGATTATAATCACTTGCATTGTTTAACTGATTCTACAAATTTTTAATTGTATTGCTAAAGTAAATTAGCGGACCTTTTCCAGTTTGTGTACCGTTTTTCATATAATTTATTTTTGCTTCTTTTCAGATAAAAAATGAGTGATAATATCAATCTCTTTAGTTAGGCTTATAAGGCTAACTAACGAAAATATCACGACCTAACCTAACCAATCGTTAGGTTAACTGTACGCCCTTGACGATTGGTTAGGTTAGGTCATGATATTTTCGTTAGTTAGCCTTATAAAGCAAAAATAAATTATATGAAAAACGGTACACAAACTGGAAAAGATCCAAATTAGCTATAGCTAAGGTAAGGTATAGCTAAGGTAAATTTTAATTAAACAAAATAGAAAAACTGAGAAACCTTGGCTATAATAGTAGGCCTAATGCGACGAACTTGGAATCTGTAAGCTTTAATTTTTCAAGTAGATGTTTGTCTGACCTCAAAGAGCAGGTAGTGTCTGAAGGGCTTAAATTTGTTTTTAATCTGAGAAACTTTAACTTTAACCAAGCATTTTTTTACTTTAAAAAGTTGCTAAGTAATGCTATTTTCGATTTGCATAAAAAAAAGGTATCTGTTATGTAACAAACACTCTGAGGCATTTTGGGTTTCGGATCACTAACATATTGCTTCCCAAAGCATTCGGGAAGCAATATGTTAGTAATCCCTCCTGGGAAGCAATATGTTAAAGTGATTAACACTGGGAAGCAATATGTTAAAAAGAGAAAGGTTGGTTGGTTAGAAAGTGGTTGGTAATCTAGAAGATAACCTACCGACCGTAAACAAAGCTATAAACGCCCTAACCGGGCATTCTTTATATATTTAATGTAGGTTAACTGAATGCCCGGTTAGGTCAACTGTACTCCCTTGGTGATTGGTTAGGTTAAGTCGTGATATTTTCGTTAGTTTTAACGAAAATATCACAACTTAACCTAACCAATCGTCAAGGGTGTACAGTTGACCTAACCGGGCACTCAGTTGACCTAACCAGGCATTCAGTTAACCTACATTAAATATATAAAGAAAATGAAAGGATGCAAAAAGGAGGTACTGAACTCGTACTTGTGGCAAATGATGTGGCGTGACCGATTCTTCTGAAATCCATTTTGTACTTTGTGTGACCATATAGCGCAACAATTCTAATAAATTTACTTTCAATCTAATATTTTAACATGTTATGATTTACTTTTTATGCCTTTACTTTATTAAAGCGAACATTTTTTATCGTACTCCTTATCCTAAATACTGGGAAGCAATATGTTAGTGATATACACTGGGAAGCAATATGTTAAAGAAAGGTTCCTGGGAAGCAATATGTTAGTGATCCTGGGTTTCTTCCTTTTGCTCTTTTTAACTGTTTCAAATGTAATCCGAATGTCACTAAAGACGAGCTTGATGCGCTTGGAAACCTTTTAAATGATTATATTGTAATAACAAAGCCCGATAATAGAAATGGAATTGTTTTACTTAACAAAACTGTTTATATTTCTAAGATTAATAAAATTTTTCTTGATTTTTACAAGTTTGTTCCGGTAACAGAGGCCATTTTTGGGATCACCTGAAGATCAGGGCCCCCAGCTTTCGTTAGTTAGCCTTATAAGGCTAACTAACGAAAATATCATGACTTAACCTAATCAATCATCAAGGGCGTACAGATGACCTAACGATTGGTTAAGTCGTGATATTTTCGTTACTTAGCCTTATAAAGCTAACTAAAGAAGGCTGGGGGCCCTGATCTTCAGGTGATCCGATAAGTTAATGTTCCATTAAGACCTATTTTGTCAGACATAAAAACTTGCAGTTACGGCATTTCTAAGTTCTTGGTCCCCATTCTTGCTCCCCCTAACTAAGAACCAATATACCGTAAGTGATACGTTTAATTTTGTTCATGAAATTACAGAATTGAATGTTGATAGTGGAAATTGTACAGGGTGATTCAAAAAATGTTAACACTTATATAGGGGCTTGATTTTTTATTTCCAATTTATTTGTAAACATCTTTTGTAATGCAAACAGTGCTTCATACGGTCTCTACTTGCTTTCCATGGATATCTATGCATGTATGAAAGCGGTCAAACGTTACTTCCAGAGGCCGAAGGCACATCTCTCGTGGTACTGAATGGATGACATCTGTAATTCTTTCCCATATAAGTGTTAACATTTTTTTTAATCACACTATATTTTGGCTAGTTTTGATGTAAAGAATCTATTCACAAATATTCCATTATGTATGACTGTTGATCTACCATATTGTTTACGGATGCAAACCTTGTTTCCATTTAACCATATAAGCAGTTAAAAACTTTTAGTGATTTAGCTGTAAATGATATTTTTATTTTATGTTTAATACCCTCTATGGTAAATTCGTTTCCGTGGTTTCACGAAGAGAACTGCTTATTTAATTGTCCTCCGGATTTTAAACAAATTTTTTATAGTAGATGTGCAGATGAACATGCTGTTATTGTTTAAATCAGTTGAGCACGTCCCTCTCTTTCATAATTACGTTAATTCTAAACTTAGTAATATCGAATTCACTTCGGAAGTTGAAGTGAATGAATGTTTGTCATTTATGAATACTTCAATCACTCGAACTAATGAGTCTTAAAACGTAGGTTTATCGTAAGCCAACTCTTACTGGCTTGACTACCAGATTCGACTTTTTCATCCCGATGAAATATAAATAACCCGATTGCCACACTAACGAATAGAGCATATAAGATTTACTCGAATTATCTCTCTCTCCACTTAAGAGTTTGTTTATCTTAGATGATTTCTTCATGAAAATGGCTATACTATGAATTTTATTAATTCAGCGACAAATAATACTTTAAATAAGTTACTAACTCCTTGTTCAGTGCACACTACTACTACTACTACTACTACTACTACTACTACTACTGTTTCAAGGAACAAAGTTTATTTATCTTTCCTTTACACTAGTTCTACAGGTTTACATTTGAAAACCCGGCTCTGCGAATTTATCAAAGCATTGTACTTCCACTTGGAACTTAAAATTGTTTATAAACCACGTACGGAGTTGTGTATTACCTTTTGTTAAGGGGATGCAAACTTTACTGGCCTGCCAAAGTTGATGTGTTATACATGTTTTAATCGATAATTTCATTGTGATTTCAAATCAATAACTAAAGGTGTCGTTGGAGATGAAGAACAACGTGTGGTACATCGAATTCGAGGAAATGCCTATCAAGAAACAATGGAGGTATTTTTATGCAACTTTCATCAATCGAAAGTGGATTGCCTGAACACTTCATCCTAGTGAGAGAAACTGCATTCAAGTTGACAAACTCATCTTAGAGAGGTCAACGATTCAACGATATCGCATGAGGCAATCAGTGAAGCGTTTCTATATGATCCCAGAGCCAATTATATTCTCAACAAGCATTGAGAATCGACATTAGTTTTGCGATTATCTGCAACTCTGGAATGAAAATTATTTCATGCATCTGGCACCAAGTGATAAATTCTACATTTGGAAATAAGTGTGGGGTCATTTTCCTTAGAAAACAATGAAAACCTCGAGCATTATCAACAGCTTTGCAAAAAAATAAAAAATACCCGTTGGGTTGGAATATTTATTTGCTTCACTGTTGTAAAATGATGCGGGTGATCAAAGAAGAATGTGGCTTCAAATTTACAATGACTTACAAATGATGGAAGTTTTAAATGAATTCTTCTCTTCCGTCTTTACTAACGAAAATATGAACAACATTCCCGTTCCCGTAATCATGCTCAGTGATATTCATTTAAAGCTTCACGATTTTGCCATTGATGAAACTGAAGTACTCGAGGCCATACGTAAAATTAATTCTAATAAAACTCAAGGTCCAGATAAGCTCTACCCAAGAGTACTTAAGAAATGAATCGCGCAATAGTCTCTACTCATATACTGTGTGTATATATATATATATTTTTTTTTATAATAATAAATCTTTACAGTCTGGAAAAGTTCCGTTCGATTGGAAACTTGTAAACATTACGTCAATATTTTAAAAAAGGGACAAATCGCTTCCTGGGAATTATTGTACCATTAGTTTGACTTAAATAGTTTAGCTTATGGGGATGGTTGGTCGAAACAAAATAGTTAATCACTTAGAAATTAATTAATTTAAAGTTTCTCAGCACGATTTTCGACGTAATCGTTCTTGTCTTACTGATTTGCTCGACTTTTTTAATATAATAAATATATATGGTGAGAGCAAAACAGTAGATGTGTATATATATTTCGATTTTCAAAAGACGTTTAAGTGACCCACGGGAGATTATTAGCTAAACTTCATTCTCACCGAATTGATGGTAATGTTCTCAAATGGATCGAAAATGGCTCGGTAGACTTAAACAAAACGTGGTCATTAATAGCAAAGTGTCTAACTGGAGAAATGGTGTAACTAGCGGCGTGCCTTAGGAATCAGTTTTGGAACCAGTGTGTATATATAAACACTGCATGTATGTTTGTACTATTTTCATTCATAAAAGTTTGCTGCTACGAGTTTATAGTATTTGAGATGGCACCGAATTTATATTACTGAAAGTGTCTGAGGATGTGTGTCGGCAAATGTACGTATGACGAGTAAGAAAGGTTTCGAAATAATCTATCCGTACACTATACTAAGTAAAAGGTACATTGAATAGAAAGGTTTCAAACTTCGCTTATAATCACCTCTGCTGTAAGTTTTGTATTTTCTTAACATATCCTTAACCCTAGAAAACTAGCGAGGTAGTTTACAATGAAAGTAGATTTGTCTTTTCTGGAAATGATGTCCTCTATTGTGCTCAAGTTAATTTTTATGATTAATTAGTAAAGATAAATTGTTTAATTTAACGTATAAATGTAATTTTCATTATGCAGTTATATGTGGACACGACACTAGTCACTATATGTGCGGTCCCACACCGGCTTTCAAGAGTTAAAAATATTTTAGCCGCTTTGTATTGTTGGAATACACAACAAATACACTACAATAATTTTTAATTAAAAACTCTATTCCATTTCAATTTGCAACTTTTTCTAACACTTTTTATTTACAGGGTTAACTATTATGCTGATAAGAGAACTAAAATGATGCGTTCTTTCACGCATCAAATTAAGATAAAACTGTACAGGGTGTCCCTGAAGTCTGAATTCATAGGAAAACTAGATATTATATTTTTAGAAATGTGTTTGTTTCACTTTAAAAATATAATGTCTAGTTTCCCTATGAGTCCAAACTTCGGGGACACCGTGTATATCTTTTTCCTACAATTCTTGATGAAAATTCCATCCATGCTAAAGCCTTGTACAGATCCACCGCTCTTTCTTTGGGATTAACAGGTTCGGCCGTAATACTAGATTATTACTCCATCATGCGATGAGATTTCTTCCACTGATATAACGGGTGCGGCAAAAATAACGCCCTTTTTAGTTTATTCTCTTTTATTGAAGGAAATAAATCAATTACAGCATTTTAAGAGAAATAATAAGGTTTTTAAGAAAAATACAGCATTTTAAGAAAAATAATAAGGTTTTTAAGAAAAGTACAGCATTTTAAGAAAAATAATAAGTACTTTCTCAGTAAAAACTAAAAAATAACAAAATGATACAATATAAAACTAAAAAATTATACTGTATAAAATTATAAAGATACAATTATTAGAAGGGCGTTACTTTTGCCGCACCCGGGTATATACAGTATATTACGCGAGCTTTTATAATACATTAAACGAGATTTTAAATTATTAGAAAAATATAGGATTAAAGTGAACTAGCCTCCATTTAAATAATGAAAAATAAATTCTAGTATTTACCCAAGAAAGGCTCGAGGCCAAAAGAAATCGACACGGAGTGACATTCGTCTTTCTATCTGCGCACACAAAATTTTACGACACCTTTTATACTGAAGAATTTTAAACAATTTTCATTGAATATTTTAAGGTAAAAACTTACACTTTAATGACGTCTGTCATAATATTTCTAATGCATTACACAAACTTTTCAAATACATACTAAACGATCACACACACACACACACACACACACACTCATATATATACTATATATATATATATATATATATATATATAATATATATATATATATATAATATATTAGGAGAAATCCAATGACAAGGAGAAATGTAAATGCCATGAAAAGTCTTCTTTAATGCGCAACGTTTCGAGCAAATACGCTCATCTTCAGGCTGTATGATAACAATGTGAAATTAAAATCAATAATTGAATGAAAAACCAGACAAAGAAAATTTCTATAACCTATTCATAAAGGCAAACTTTAAAAGACTGAAAAAAGAGGGTTAAATTCTAAGTTATACAGATTTACATTTAAAATTAAGAAGCTATTTTTAAATACATATAGTAAATGTGAAATTAATACACTGGAAAAATTAACAATAGTACACTGGAATAATGAAACTAACTAACCTTTCACTGCAATTTCCGAGGCTAGACTGATTTAAGCACAAAACGAGAAAACAAAGATAAGATAAGATAAGATGGTGAGGGCGATTGGGGAAGGGGGGATTATAAGGAATTGGGGAAGGAGGAGGGATTATAAAAAGTTTAAAGGGACGGCTGATGAGTCAACATTTAACGTAGGGGTCAAAGTTTTAATATAAAGCGATTCCAAAATTCTAAGTGAGTTGGGACAAGTATTACAACCAAGAATTTTAAAATTGTCTAAAGTGACATCAGTTTTACATTTGATACTGTGTTCCCGAATGCTAGAAACTTCTTTAGTTTTTAAAATTTTACCTGTTCGGCCACTTATTCCCATATGCGAATAAAATCTAGCCCTGAGAGAGCGAACAGTGCTGCCAATGTAATTCCCAAGGAGACACCTAGGGCAGGTAAATAAATATACAACACCGCTACGCAACGAGTCAGGGGTTCGATCCTTCGCTGAGAAAAAGCTACCTAAAGACGTTTTATTAATAAATATGATGCGGAAATCAGTATGATAAAAAAATTTCCTTAACAACTTTGTAAATTTAAGCTTAAATTCCTTATTCAAAGGACCCATTTCAGGTACCAAGAAATATTTTATATCCTTCGGCACTGTAATACAAGGAAGTTGAGGGCTATAAACATTATTTAAGAAGGATCTAATTAGTTTATCTACATATTGAACAGGAAAACTATTATTGGTAAAGTATGATCTTAGATTATTAAATTCATCATTAAGTAAGGTAAAACTAGAGGTCAAATTATATCCTCTGAACAGGAGAGTTTTAATACAAGACATCTTATAGTTGAAATCAGTAAAACTAAAAAAATTCATGCCCAAACCAGTGAAAGTGGGTTTCCTGTAAACTGATGTAGTAATAGAATCACCGTTTTTCGAAATTAAAAGATCTAAAAAGGGAAGGGAGCCATTTTTCTCAGTTTCCATTGTATACGTTATATTGGGGTGCAAAGAATTTAGGAAGTTAAAGAATTGTTGCGCTTGTACCGCATTATCAAAGACAGCTATCGAATCATCAACGAAGCGTCGATAGAAAATTGGCTTGAGATGAGTTGGAGATTGACTAAAAATTACACTTTCTAAATGAGTCATAAAAAAATCAGCTGCTAACGGTCCGACAGGTGATCCCATCCCTACACCATCAATTTGTTGGTAAACCTTATTGTTGAAAGTAAAATAGCATTGTTTGAAGACCAATTCTAAAAGTTCCTTAAAATGAGACAATGAAAAACCATGAAAAATATCAACCGAGCTAAAAACCCTATCTAAAATAATGGCAATAGTTTCAGATACAGGTACATTTGTGAAAAGCGACTTTACATCAAAACTGACAAAAAACTTTTTTGAATCGAAGTTCTCACCAAGAAGGTCTTTTTGGAATTCAAACGAGTTATTTATAGTGTAAGCATTTTCGCAAAGGGTGACAGGAGACTAACAACAAATTTTGCCAATTGAAAGGTGGGTAAGTTACGAAGCTAAAATAGGACGGAGAGGTGTTCCAACTTTATGGATTTTAGGCAAACAGTATAATTGAGCAAGATTAGCACCAGATGCGAACAACTGAGAGTAAGTATCGTTTTTTATTATCTTTAAGGACTTTAGTCGTGACAGAAATCTATTAACCTGGTCTTCTAACCTTACAATGACTTTATTGACAGGTTCAAGAATTTGTTTGAATTTAGTAAGATCACTTAGGATTTCATTAGTTTTGTTTATGTAGTCCGATTTATTCAAAATAACCACTCCGTTACCCTTGTCCGGTCTAGTCACGACAATCTCCTGGTTCTTTGCCAAATTCTTAATACACTGCAAATCACTCTTCCTAAATATGAAAGATTGAAATTTAAGATTTCTAAGTTTATGAAAAAATTCTTGAGTTAAATTTGAGAACTGACATTTGAAATTATTGAATTCACCCACATGGGGAACATTTTTCAAGCCATTAAAAATTTTTCAAAGTAAAGAAAAAACGAAGGCTTATATATTTGGAACAACGGAAGCTTAAATTGCAAACCAAGTGACAGTAATTTTCCCGAGGGGAGATGTTTGGAAGACTTCACGAAAGTTTCTCAAGTCAAAACTGGACTGTTATTTTCTTGAAATGTGTCGGACCTGCAGGGTTTTCCCGAAATTTGTTTACTTCAAACTCTACCGTGACAATCTATATGACTCTGAATTTTATCATCGTCCCTGGAATATTTATTAAATAATGAAATTAATTATAAAATCAAAATTTCGGACTCGCATAATAAGTCTCTTGGGCATTATATAACTACTCTTAAAAATACCTTTTCGTTGTTGGACTATTTATTAATAATTTCTCTTGTACAACGTGAACTAGAAAAATTTCACTCTACCATCTTGGAAACACATGAACGTAAGTTAAAGGCTTTGGGAATGAATTCACCAAATTTTTTCAATTCAGATAAGGTAATTTCGAATCTTTCTAGTTACACACTCTCCCCTCGGGAAAAGTTTTTACTGTCACTTGGTTTGCAATTTAAGCTTCCGTTGTTCCAAATATATAAGCCTTCGTTTTTTCTTTACTTTGAAAAATTTTTTAATGGCTTGAAAAATGTTCCCCATGTGGGTGAATTCAATAATTTCAAATGTCAGTTCTCAAATTTAACTCAAGAATTTTTTCATAAACTTAGAAATCTTAAATTTCAATCTTTCATATTTAGGAAGAGTGATTTGCAGTGTATTAAGAATTTGGCAAAGAACCAGGAGATTGTCGTGACTAGACCGGACAAGGGTAACGGAGTGGTTATTTTGAATAAATCGGACTACATAAACAAAACTAATGAAATCCTAAGTGATCTTACTAAATTCAAACAAATTCTTGAACCTGTCAATAAAGTCATTGTAAGGTTAGAAGACCAGGTTAATAGATTTCTGTCACGACTAAAGTCCTTAAAGATAATAAAAAACGATACTTACTCTCAGTTGTTCGCATCTGGTGCTAATCTTGCTCAATTATACTGTTTGCCTAAAATCCATAAAGTTGGAACACCTCTCCGTCCTATTTTAGCTTCGTATAACTTACCCACCTTTCAATTGGCAAAATTTGTTGTTAGTCTCCTGTCACCCTTTGCGAAAAATGCTTACACTATAAATAACTCGTTTGAATTCCAAAAAGACCTTCTTGGTGAGAACTTCGATTCAAAAAAGTTTTTTGTCAGTTTTGATGTAAAGTCGCTTTTCACAAATGTACCTGTATCTGAAACTATTGCCATTATTTTAGATAGGGTTTTTAGCTCGGTTGATATTTTTCATGGTTTTTCATTGTCTCATTTTAAGGAACTTTTAGAATTGGTCTTCAAACAATGCTATTTTACTTTCAACAATAAGGTTTACCAACAAATTGATGGTGTAGGGATGGGATCACCTGTCGGACCGTTAGCAGCTGATTTTTTTATGACTCATTTAGAAAGTGTAATTTTTAGTCAATCTCCAACTCATCTCAAGCCAATTTTCTATCGACGCTTCGTTGATGATTCGATAGCTGTCTTTGATAATGCGGTACAAGCGCAACAATTCTTTAACTTCCTAAATTCTTTGCACCCCAATATAACGTATACAATGGAAACTGAGAAAAATGGCTCCCTTCCCTTTTAGATCTTTTAATTTCGAAAAACGGTGATTCTATTACTACATCAGTTTACAGGAAACCCACTTTCACTGGTTTGGGCATGAATTTTTTTAGTTTTACTGATTTCAACTATAAGATGTCTTGTATTAAAACTCTCCTGTTCAGAGGATATAATTTGACCTCTAGTTTTACCTTACTTAATGATGAATTTAATAATCTAAGATCATACTTTACCAATAATAGTTTTCCTGTTCAATATGTAGATAAACTAATTAGATCCTTCTTAAATAATGTTTATAGCCCTCAACTTCCTTGTATTACAGTGCCGAAGGATATAAAATATTTCTTGGTACCTGAAATGGGTCCTTTGAATAAGGAATTTAAGCTTAAATTTACAAAGTTGTTAAGGAAATTTTTTTATCATACTGATTTCCGCATCATATTTATTAATAAAACGTCTTTAGGTAGCTTTTTCTCAGCGAAGGATCGAACCCCTGACTCGTTGCGTAGCGGTGTTGTATATTTATTTACCTGCCCTAGGTGTCTCCTTGGGAATTACATTGGCAGCACTGTTCGCTCTCTCAGGGCTAGATTTTATTCGCATATGGGAATAAGTGGCCGAACAGGTAAAATTTTAAAAACTAAAGAAGTTTCTAGCATTCGGGAACACAGTATCAAATGTAAAACTGATGTCACTTTAGACAATTTTAAAATTCTTGGTTGTAATACTTGTCCCAACTCACTTAGAATTTTGGAATCGCTTTATATTAAAACTTTGACCCCTACGTTAAATGTTGACTCATCAGCCGTCCCTTTAAACTTTTATAATCCCTCCTCCTTCCCCAATTCCTTATAATCCCCCCTTCCCCAATCGCCCTCACCATCTTATCTTATCTTATCTTATCTTATCTTATCTTATGTTTTCTCGTTTTGTGCTTAAATCAGTCTAGCCTCGGAAATTGCAGTGAAAGGTTAGTTAGTTTCATTATTCCAGTGTACTATTGTTAATTTTTCCAGTGTATTAATTTCACATTTACTATATGTATTTAAAAATAGCTTCTTAATTTTAAATGTAAATCTGTATAACTTAGAATTTAACCCTCTTTTTTCAGTCTTTAAAGTTTGCCTTTATGAATAGGTTATAGAAATTTTCTTTGTCTGGTTTTTCATTCAATTATTGATTTTAATTTCACATTGTTATCATACAGCCTGAAGATGAGCGTATTTGCTCGAAACGTTGCGCATTAAAGAAGACTTTTCATGGCATTTACATTTCTCCTTGTCATTGGATTTCTCCTAAATATTAAATTGAAGCTCTGTAGAAGCAACCCGCATGATATATATATATATATATATATATATATATATATATTATATATATAAACTGTCCTGTCAACTTGTCAAGTGTGAAAAGATTTATTACGAAATCCGAACTTTTTACCAAAACTGACATCATCCTCAGAAATAGAAATGAAGAATGGACATAGTTTAAACCAGATTATAGATAGATATATAGATGTGTGTGTGTGTATATATATATATATATATAATATGTATGTATAGATGTGTGTCTATATATATATATATATATATAGAGAGAGAGAGAGAGAAAGAGAAAGAGAAAGAGAGGATATAGATATAGATAGATAGATAGCGAGCCTTATAAATTAAAGTGATGAGTATTTTAGGTTTCGCGTTACCAGCTTGTTAAGGGAGGGGAAAGAGTATCAGTACGTTGTATGTGTTCTTCTTTAAAAATTCTAAATAACGAACCTTCTATCCTCGTGATCCCTTTGGCTTTCCTCATCTACTGTTCTACTGGCTTATTATGTATCTCGAATTCCATACCGTTACTCGGTTTGTCCTTAATCCTTCGCTTCAGAGTCCGTTTGAATTTCCTTTCAATTTCCTGCAAAACGGATTAACACGCTTTTAGTTTTTCTTTTGTTTTCTGACAGTTTTCATGATTAGATTTTATCCTCGTACCTTTTGACCAGTTGCATACCACAAAAGTTGATCAAGTGCTATTTTCCCTTAAAGATTTTAGTGTGTACAGTTGCGTTAAAAGTTTCCAGGAAGTAAAATTTATTAAAAAAAAATTATTTAAAATTTTGTAAATTGCCTAATAATAATAATTTAATTATCTATAATAATAATAATTACTAATTTATTTTATTGGTCAAATTATTTTTTCAACCAATTATGAACTATTGCTGAATTTTTTTGCTTTAAGTATTGTTTCAAAGATTTTATTTCCCCGTGAAACTTTTCTGTAACTGCATCTTAAATTTATCACAAAGCTTGTTATATATATATGAAAATAACCACGAAGGAAAATTAAAACACGAAATAGGGTTCAAGCGCTTTCATCTAATGATATCCTCAGGAACACTTGAGCATTATTTTGAGTTTTAATTGTCATTTCGTGTGGTGTAGTGGTTAGCGTCGCTGACTACGAATCCATCGGCCCCAGGTTCGAGATCCGACGGCAGCTGGCGCGCAGCAAAACCCAGCTGTTCATCCTTCCACACAATAAAGAAAGTGGTTGGCAGATAAATGGGTACCCTAGGTGGCCTAGTGGTTAAGACACTGGGCTGCTGATGGGGCGTGGTTCGGATTCCACGTTAAACTGTAGGTCTAAGGTGGAGTGAAAAGCTTGACCTTCGTCAGAATGAACAATTCGGGCGGAAGCTAACCAAAGGTGTGTGTGTGTATATATTAGTGATGTAGGTCACATCCGCATCCGCGGAACATCCGCACATTTTCTCGCGTCCGCATCCGCACTTTGGACTGCGGATGTCGTGCGGATGTGGACCGTTGAGATAAAACGTCATTAATAAGCGGAAATTATCAAATTATACTATAATAATATAACTAGTTCATTGTGCGCAAAAGTGATGCAAGCGACAAGACGAGAGGCTGTTCTTGTATGAAGTTATTCTCTTGCAACCTACTTAGATCCACGTTACAAAGCTAAGTTATTTTCACCTAGTACATTAGAACGAGTTAAATCATCACTTGGCAAAGCAGTTGAAGAGCTTCAATCTCTTGAATCTGTCGCTTCGCCACCCACCAAAAGAATAAAAGTTTCAGTAACAGAACCAACACCTTCAACGAGCAAATCTATCACAGAATCTCTCTCTCAGTTTCTTGAGTCAAGCAGCAATGACGAGACCTACGCGATGTCAAAAGATGTAGTGAAAATGATCGAGAGCTATCACCAAGAAAAACGCCTGGCTGCATGTGACAATCCTATTAGTTGGTGGAAAAATACGCAGAATATCTATCCATACTTGAGTAAACTTGCAAGGAAACATTTAGCCTGTCCTCCAACAAACGTACCAAGCGAGAGATTATTTAGCAGTGCTGGATTAATATATGATGAAAAGAGAAACAGACTGGCAGCAGAAAAGGCAGAAAAATTAATGTTCCTTAAGCATAACCTTCCTATAATTAAGTTTGAATATTAAACGATGAACATCTTAGTTTACTTTATTTTAATTACTCATTTATAAATATGCCTAATAAAACTTTAAACTTAATATAAATAGTTATCAAGCTAATTAAAGATCTCTTTCTATAAGGGTGGAGGTTGGGGAAAGAGGTCGGTGAGGTGCATTTGAGTTGGGTTCACGTCCCGCATCCTGGTAACACAATTATGGTTTCTAATTGTGGCTGAAACTCGACAAAATATAACGAATTTATTTGCAGACGAATTCACTAATTGATTTCTATATTAGTTAGATGCTTGATATTATTTTATATGTTCAGAGAAAAGTACAGCAATTATTGTACAATTAATCAATTATACTACATTATAGCTACAGCTCTCTCTATATAATAACTTATTATATACGTTAAACACAACAAATCTCGAATATATCCTAAAAAATAACGAAATGTAGACATCCGCATCCGCGGATGTCGAAATCAAACATCCTCATCCGCATCCGCGGATGTGAAAAAAATGACATCCGCTACATCACTAATATATATATATATATATATATATATATATATATATATATATATTAGTGATGTAGGTCACATCCGCATCCGCGGAACATCCGCACATTTTCTCGCACCCGCATCCGCACTTTGGACTGCGGATGTCGTGCGGATGTGGACCGTTGAGATAAAATGTCATTAATAAGCGGAAATTATCAAATTCTACTATATTAATAGAACTAGTTCATTGTGCGCAAAAGTGATGCAAGCGACAAGACGAGAGGCTGTTCTTGTATGAAGTTACTCTCTTGCAACCTACTTAGATCCACGTTACAAAGCTAAGTTATTTTCACCTAGTACATTAGAACGAGTTAAATCATCACTTGGCAAAGCAGTTGAAGAGCTTCAATCTCTTGAACCTGTCGCTTCGCCACCCACCAAAAGAATAAAAGTTTCAGTGACAGAACCAACACCTTCAACAAGCAAATCTATCACAGAATCTGTCTCTCAGTTTCTTGAGTCAAGCAGCAATGACGAGACCTACGCGATGTCAAAAGATGTAGTAAAAATGATCGAGAGCTATCACCAAGAAAAACGCCTGGCTGCATGTGACAATCCTATTAGTTGGTGGAAAAATACGCAGAATATCTATCCATACTTGAGTAAACTTGCAAGGAAACATTTAGCCTGTCCTCCAACAAACGTACCAAGCGAGAGATTATTTAGCAGTGCTGGATTAATATATGATGAAAAGAGAAACAGACTGGCAGCAGAAAAGGCAGAAAAATTAATGTTCCTTAAGCATAACCTTCCTATAATTAAGTTTGAACATTAAACGATGAACATCTTAGTTTACTTTATTTTAATTACTCATTTATAAATATGCCTAATACAACTTTAAACTTAATATAAATAGTTATCAAGCTAAATAAAGATCTCTTTCTATAAGGGTGGAGGAGGAGGTTGGGGAAAGAGGTCGGTGGGGTGCATTTGAGTTGGGTTCACGTCCCGCATCCTGGTAACACAATTATGGTTTCTAATTGTGGCTGAAACTCAACAAAATATAACGAATTTATTTGCAGACGAATTTACTAATTGATTTCTATATTAGTTAGATGCTTGATATTATTTTATATGTTCAGAGAAAAGTACAGCAATTATTGTACAATTAATCAATTATACTACATTATAGCTACAGCTCTCTATATATAATAACTTATTATATACGTTAAACACAACAAATCTCGAATATATCCTAAAAAAATAACGAAAATGTACACATCCGCATCCGCATCCGCGGATGTGAAAAAAATGACATCCGCTACATCACTAGTATATATATATATATATAATGGTGCAGATATGTGCAAGAAATATTCTCATCTCGAAAGAAGAGTGAAAACTGGTAGGCCAGGTTAATTTGATGCGCTAAATTCAGTGAGATCGGTTGGTACACTGAAAAACCTATACATTACACACCAAACAAGAGATGAAGACTTTGATGCATTCTTCCAACACGAGAATCACACATGGGCACTATTAGTGCCTCAGAACATACAGATGCTTATTGACATTAAAGCTGACTTGCCGGATTGCCTGGAAGCCATATGCCTAAAAACGGCTAAAACGCCTGCATTTGATGTGACGATCACATCACATGAACATTGGTGCACGCCGTCGGTCTTAACCTCTTAACAACTGAAGTTTTTGTAGGGTTAAGTTAAGAGTGCGTGTATGGGAAACGGTACATATTCGACCCAGTGGTCCAAAAGAGGTTAAGGAAAGTCAAAGAAAAACGAAAACATTTAACCTCTTTTGGACCACTGGGTCAAATATGTACCGTTTGCAATACAAGCACTCATAACTTAACCCTACAAAAACTTCGGTCGTTAAGAGTTAAGGATTACGCAGAACAGATTTTCATTCCACGTCTAAGGAAGCAGTTGGAATTTGTTGGTCGACTTTATATCGTTTGGGACACATTCAAACTTCAGATTCTTAAGTCACATGTTAGATGGTGAGCCAGTGTGTGCTGCAGGAAACGCTAAACTTTCATCTTAGCTGGGAAAGTTTCTTTCATGTGGCCTCCAACAAGGTTAGGTTATTTGATCATCTTGCCAGAGAAGTAGAGTCATTTATACTGCCAATAGGAAAAACTGTAATAACAATATGTGGAGGTGTCCTGCCATTACTTTCATTAGACCTATCACATCTTCGGCCAACCAAAGGATGATGATACATGCTTTACATACTTATTAACACAGACAACAGAAAATAACGATTCAGACAGCAGACACAGGCAGACACAGCTGTTGCAACTGCTAGCGTTCTACGTGAAGCTGAAATCTGGGTGGCCTTCAGTAATAGCAAGTATTGTCGATACATTGCTGCTCGACTCGGGGCTGACTCGTCACGGATTCTGCTACTTTTTCATGTCATTTCCAGATGTGACTAGGTTTCATCATTCAGTAGTGCGTAGTCAAGAAAACAGCGTAGAAGGGTTGGCGGCCCATGCCACACTTTGGATCTCTCTTCAGTCACATAGCATATTCCCCAGCTGATGTCACTGCTGAGGACATAACAAAACTCGAGCGATTTTTGTTCTGCTTCACAATCGTACATTATCCCTTGTAACTGTGAATGAAGCAAGAAAGCATGTTTACCTATGCCGGACCCCAGCTGGAGCACACCCTCCAGCCCAGGCTAGTAACCTCTACATTTCTTATGAAGTAGACAAAAATTTTCCCATTATTTGCTTAAAAGATAAATTAATATCGATACTGGTACTGATATTTTTATTATTTTTTCAGAATTTTTCCTTATTTCAAGTATAGCAACGCACTCGCGTAAAGGAGATGGAGATGGTCAGTTGGTGTGAAATATTTACTGACTTTTATCAACTTAGAGGGTTTGTTATGAAAAGGGGTTATGAGAGAGGTAGAGCAGAAATATTTGGTAAATGGAGAAGGAAGTTTCTTTAAAAAGAGGGTTCAATAAGTGGTGCAAATATACACACAAAATGGCTACTTTTCCTTATTGGTCAAAATTTTCCACGCTATTTCACAGATTTTTGCGCCTTGCTTAGTCTCGAAAAATCAGGGAGGGTGAGGGGAATTTATTAGTCCATTAATTTCGTGTTCACCCTCTAAATCCCCTTTGCCTTTGGTGTAAAGCTCTGAATATAACCTGATATATTACTTTTATTTTATTACATCAAAGCACAATTACCCCCACATTAAATACGTCATCATTAATACTTTGTTGGACAAAATTACCCACGAAATCCCTTTTGCAAAAGAGCGTTCCTCGAGGTTGGCCATTCTACGAGTATTTAACCAGTTTGACAATGAAAGTTGGTTATGACGCATGAACAGGGTGGATTTAATAAGAATTTGGAGGGTTACAGTTTAATGTAATAAGGAAGGGTTTCTCTCGGGGGTTCAAAAATGTGATACTAACTTGGTGTAAGCGAAAGTTTGTTGAAATTAAAAATTTCCAGATTTTTTAACAAAATATGACAACGACAGAATATCGAGGAAATGTTATATTCGTTATCGCGCAATTTTCGTCAGTTTGTATTGAGACACCCAATTATCATCAGTCTAGGTGTGTGATTCTTTAGGAGCAAGATGCACAGTAACTTTGTGTTTCATCCCCAAGGCAGCACAAATTTACCTGTATCATTCACATTCGTACTACCTCAGGTTTGCTCTACATAAACTCCACCAAAAAACACAAGTATCCACAATTACAAACCCTCCATATACATGTATAAGCCTGCATTTTTATCTATCCTTACTCTGTTTATTTTACATTCATCAGAGTTACCTCGTTTTCTTTTTCATATCTCGCCACTCAAAAATCCCAGGTGTGTGTGTGTGTGTGTGTGTGTGTGTGTGTTTCACCAATCCTACGTCTGAGTCCAGTTTTTAATTTTCATGAATGACTTGACTGATTTGACTTAAATCCCATCCGGCTTACGTCGGGTCGGGGTCCCCTCTGGTACGTCGATATTCATCCCACTTCTATCTATCTCTCGCTGATCTCGAGTCTTCCCAGTAAGTTGCTCCATTTTGTTTTTTCATTGACTTAAACCACGTTGTCTTTGCGCGTCCTCTTGGTCTTGCTCCGTTCATCCTTCCATACATCATCATCTTTGGCAATATTTCCTCTCTCATACGCTCTACATGACCTAACCACTTAAGTTGCGTGATGTACTCTGTCTGTGATTATTTTCATCCCAGCTCGTTGTCTCACCCGTGCATCTCTTGTTTCATGAATAGCGTCTATATACTGAGACAGAGTGAACAAACAAAGCGAATATAAGATAGCTTATTTGCAGTATATTAATCCTTGAAGCAAACATCCTTCATGCCCCGCAGAAGTAATTATATCTTCATTAACGCTCGTATGGTGTGCTTCTCAGAGAGCGAAAGATCCTCCCTGAGGTGGTGGTGAAATATATACGAACGAAACTACTTGAAGGACCACATTTTATTTTTCCTGTGAGCTGTGTTAATATCCATTATATTAACCTTGGTTAATCTTGGTTTTGCTTCCGCCCGAATTGTTCATTCTCACGAAAGTCAAGCTTGTCACTCCACCTTAGACCTACAGTTTAACGTGGAATCCGAACCACGTCCCACCGGCAGCTCAGCGTCTTGACCATTATGCTATCGAGGGTACTCATTTATGTACCAACCAATTTTTTTTTTATTGTGTGGGAGGATGAACAGCTAGGTTTTGCTGCGCGCCGCCTGCCGTCACCGGGTCTCGATCCTGAGGCAGATAGATTCATAGTCAGCGACGCTAACCACTACACCATCGAGGCGCATAATATATTGAGAGAGAGTGAGAGAGCTTGAGA